>DWGR01001941.1:0-14746 GCA_018247715.1 Heliconius burneyi | reverse complement strand
TCCGGCGCCCAACCACCTCAAAAGCTGGCAACGCACCAGTAGCTCCTCTGGTGTTACGCGGTGTCGTGGGCGGCGGTGATCACTTACTATCAGGTGACCCGTGCGCTCGTTTGCCATGCTTTTTCCAAAAAAAAAAGTTATGGAAGCTTTTAAAATTTACTTTAAAAAAGTCTATTGCTTAGTTTAACTTGCGTTAGAATCCAAGAAAAATTAGTACTTAAGTGTTACGTTTTGTAAATTGTTTTAATGAGATGATAAAAAAATAAATATAATTTAGTAATATTTATGTATTACATAAATACATAGGATATGTAGTCATATTTACAGTATATTGAAGCAACATCCTTTATGAACATTCCAGATCTCAATGGGCATCCAATCCATTAGCTCGAGGATCCTATTCCTATCGTAGTGTTGCAACTGAACAAAATGGCGGCAGTGCTGCCATTCTATCTCAACCATTGTGTCAGGGGGACTTCCCCGTGGTTTGTTTCGCGGGAGAGGGAACTTCCCATCACAGACACGCGGCTGTCCATGGTGCTGTAGAGTCCGGATTTAGAGAAGCTAGCAGACTTGTTAAGCATTTTAAAGTAGGAAAATAATTATTTAACACACAAAATTTATAAAAATATAAAAAGTTACTCGTTTATATAAGTTTATTTTATAATTCGACGATTAAGGAAAATATTTAGCACTTTTTTCAAAATTAATATGTCTATAAGATAAATAAAAATTGATTATAAATTATAAATGTATTTTTTTGAAGCTATCGTTTCAAACGACAGCAATAACACGGTACCTTTCAGTAAAAAAATACTTTAAAAAATCGTCTATACTCCTATTGCGACATCGGTGGTTTCGTTGCCCAGGTCAGACAAATTGCGGTTACATCAAGTGTACTAACACTAGTTTTTCTTTTTCGACCACGCTAAAAAAGGTGCGTGGCACGCGTGGAGGTGCCATGTAATCAATACAAATATTATTTGATATTGATTTAACATATGCCGAATTATAATTAAAAAATATATATTTTTAGAAGACCACGTGGCCTAGCGGCACAAGAGTGTGATGATAAACCGCGACGGTTATGAGTTCGATTCCCACTCGGCGAAATGAAATAATTATTATTTTCATTTTTTCGGCCTAGCAAAATGTGGCGTTGAGTTTCGCTACTCAACACGCAAGACATCCAGAATTCATGTTTCGGCGAAAAGAAAATGAAAAACGGAAGTGTCTTAACACGATTCCCTAGATTCTCTCTACCTATCCCATTATGTGCGGTATACAGTGTGAAGCTAATAAAAAAACAAATATACATAAAATGAAAATATTATCTATATTATTTCAATTACAATATATAACAAATGCATATTACAATAATAATAATTCTGATTAAATAGCATTAAAACATAAACTTTAATAATATCGGAAATAATTGCATACCAAAAATACAAAAAAAAAAACAAACGGCTAATGAGAAAGTCGATTTTAAAATTAATTATGAAATATGTCTTTAAATGATAAAAATATATAAAGGAATAAAAAGTGGGGCTATTTGTCTACAATGACAACCACCGCATATTGATTCGATCCCACTCTAGGGAAAGATTATATTTCTATTATTTTTATATAACCATTACTGGTAAGGCACAGCGCAGGGTTTCGTTCTAGAAACCGCAATAATCAATTTCCCCGAGTAGAATCGAACCCACAATCACCGCTTAGACGTTGTGAAATTTTATTTGCATTTTAATATCCTTATTATTCATATGATTAACATTTTAAAATATAATTAAAAACTATAATAAATCGGTTGCACAGGCAACCTTAAAACCAATTAAAAAACCTATGATTTTTATATAACCATAGCACAGCGTTTAGTTCTGAAACTTAACACACAATAATCAATTTCCCGAAGTGGAATCGAATCCACAATCGTCGCTTGTACGTTGTCATATTTTATTTTCATTTTTTAATTTTAAAATCCCTATTATTGATACGATTAACATTTTAAAATATAATTAAGAACAAACATAATTCAGTAATAATAATATTTCCATCTTCATCAACTTCATATATCTTAAGTTCAAGTTCATTGTCAGATTCGTGTTTTTCGTTTCAACTTCATTATTTTTTAATATAATGAAATTACAACCCTTCCTGGTGTTTTTACTCAAATTCAAGACAATTGAAACATCTCAACTATATATAACATCCGTAATAGTCTCCGTACTAATAATATTTCCATCTTCATCAACATCACACATCATAATTTCAACTTCATTGTTGATTTCATTCTTCTTTTCAACTTCACTATTTTTTAATGTAATTTCAAATCTTTTGGGCGTTGTTTCAGTGGCTTCAGCTATTTCTTTTAAATCAAATTCAAATTTATTAGTTAGAGACTCTTTAGGCCAACTGTAGCCATCTACAATTTTCTTTGAAACATCCTCAAATTCAAATCTTGTTGTTGTGAGTCTGTACATGCCATCTTCACTTATTTGATATCTGAAATAATTATTAAAATAAATATATTTTATGCATTTCAAGTATATTATAGAAAAGCAGATAGAAGGTAGTGCTGCCATTAAAAAAATCCCATCCATGAGATATTCTTTTCTAATTGTCTGTCTCCATATCTTTTATGTATTTTTTTGGAAAACATTTTTTTTGCCCGCTTAGTAGTTCTATATTTATACATGAGTTCTATATTCATAGTACATGAGTTTTATTGAATTGGAATTTGAAAATAACAGAATGTCACTTAACAAGCATATTGGATAATTTAATAACTTTATCACATTTAAACTTTAAGAAACAAAGTCGATGGTTGTAGGTTTGATGCTTAGTCAGGGTTACATTTGAATTATTTTTATTTCTCTGATTTATCTCTCTGATGTAAGTAATTTTTGTTTGAAAGTGAGACAAATCCTTACAAACTTTTACACTTACAGCGTGTCTCAAAAGAAATTATATATTTGATCAGCTTGCTGTGTAATCGTAATGCAGTAGGAAGCGCGGGGGGTATGTCATTCGATAGCCTGGCTCTTGGGAATTTAATAGTTACTAGAAGTTTGGGAATTTAGGACCGCGCGTTGTATATGCGTGAATTTTACAAAAACGGTAATTCTGCGACTATAGCGAAATTTTTGCAACATTCGTGATTTTCGACACTTAAACGATGCGCCAAGCATACCTCCCATTCGGATTTGGGTAAAGAAGTTTGAAGAGACTGGGTCAACTTTAGATAAACTAAAATCTGGACGACCAAGCTTATCGAGGACAAGAAAACGTAGAACCAATCAATCAGTCTGTTTGTGTCGATCCTGTCCTCGCAATTCAGAAGCGTGCAAGTGCTTTGAACGTGCATAGATCATGGCTTCAACGAATTTTGCAAAGCTTTAAACCCTAGCACCCCTATTTAATTCAATTGGTGCAGGAGTTGAAGCCCCAGGATCCTATTCAAAGACTAGAATTCGTAAAAGAGATAACTGAGAGATTACAAACGTTCACCAACATTATATTCTCTGATGAAGCTCATTTTCATCTGAATGGCAAAACTCTTAATTCACCAAAAGTAACCGTATGGGCTGCAATGTCATTGCGAGAAATAATCGGCCCATACTTTTTTGAAGACGCGGGGGGACGTGCACTTACAGTTAACTCAGAATGTTATGTGGAGATGTTAGATGATTTTTTGTTGCCTACACTGCAGAATTCTCCTGGCAAAGGACATGGTTCCAGCAGGATGGAGCGACGTCTAATGTGTCTCTACCACGAGTTCGTGAGATTTTTCCAGGAAAATTAATCTCCAGAAGAGGGGACATAAATTGGCCTCCACATAGCCCTGATTTAACTCCTTTTTCCCTTCCTGGACTTTTTCCTGTGGGGTTTCCTTAAATCTAAAGTGTACGTCAACAAACCAACTTCTCTGGCGCAATTAAAACAAAATATTCGCCACGAAATGGAAGCCATCACTGAGCGTACTTGCCAAGCCGTCATAAGAAATTTTAGCGTTAGGTTGAATGAGTGCCGTGAACGGGAGAGTAAACAATTGGATGACATTATATTTAAAAAATAAATTTCCAAAGTCTGTATTTTAGAAGTAATTAAACATTTTACTAATAAACTACTTAGTTTTTTTAATGATATTTATAAATATAAAATTTCTTTATTAGATTTCTTTATTTCTTATATTAGATGTTAAAGAGGCCGTCCTGGCGCAAGGGCACAAAATAAGGGTAAAATAATGGGAACATCTATAGTTCAATTAGAATAATATTTATATATAGGAAACTTACCTAAACCTACTGTGTCCACAAGGCCACTGAGCACCGTGGACTTTAATCAAATGTGTAGTCAATCTTGTTCCTCGTGAGAATATTTTCACTGTCTTCTCTGGACATAAATGACACGCGTATTTCTTTACTTTCTTCTTCTTATTCACTTTTTCTTCTTCGGATTTCTCTTCATCAACATCACTGGTGTTCTCTTTTCTTACTATCTTTTTTTTGCGTGTGTGTGTTGGTATGTGTTTGCGTAGGTCTGCTTTTGTTACAGCTCTGTAATAAGAAAAAGTAATATTTATATTTTTTTCTTAGCTTTACGCTTCATCCCGCATAATTTAGTAAGATCAGGCTTTAGCATAAGATATGGCAGATTATGATTACATCGCCATACATGATTTTATACATCCACGTCTGATTATACAATCACACGTCGTGAAATCATACATTAGACAAGTAATTTGTCAGCCATATATGTGACCACACATCAACACATATGATAGTGTATATGATTGCACATCCTCATATGTGATCTCTCATCCACACATGGGAGCTCACATGCGCGTATATGATCTCACATCCACACATGTGAGTTTAAATGTTAGTCAATAATTCATTTTAAAAAAGAAGTTGGTAATTTTCTGAACGACCGCATACCGACAAGAATCGGACGAATAGTCTTTCTTCAAAGACATAGGTGTCACGTAAAATATATTTAAGAAATGTGCAAGTACGCCTCAGTCTCCGTATTAGGATTGAATCCACAACTTTCACAATTATAAGCTATTCAATTGAATAGAAGAGGAGTTGAGGAGTGGTTTTAGATATAATGTAAGCTGTTAAAAGAAAAAGACAAAGTACTTTTTAATAGTGATCTTTTGTACCCACTGGTAAAATTACACATACAAATAAAATTATATAATATTAGGAGTGTGTTAGTATGTGAGTGTGTGTGTGTGTGTATAGTCACCTGTAGTCGCAGTGCGGGCACTTGTGCGCCCGCGTGTCCTTGACGAGGTGCCGGTAACGCACGTGGTGCGCGAGCGCGGCGGGCGAGGGCGCGGACATGTCGCACAGCGCGCAAGCGTACGCGGACACGTGCGCGCGCTCATGCTCGTGGCGCAGGTACTCGCTCGCGCAAAGTATGCCGCACATAGAGCACGCGTGCCCGGTACGCGGGTCCACGTTCTACAGGACAAAGAAAATAAATAAATTATTGTAGTAAGAATATAATAAACCTGCTATTTTTTTTATCTGTGTAAGGCCTTTGATTGTGTGCTTCTTGGTCTTTGAATGAGTTTGTAAAAGTATCAAAAGATCAAATCCTTCCAGTTACTCTCTTATGAGCTAGTTTGGAGGCATCAATCACAATGTCTAAACAGGATAAGCAGTGCCTGGGCCAGATAGGGAGAGGCCACTGGTGAAGTTTATGATCATTGAATACCGCCCAAGTTCTAGAAGCTGATATTCAAGATCAACCGAAATGCTGGACAACAGTCTCATTGCACTCAGAACAATGCAATACATGCTAATCACGTCATGTTGGAAGTGGTTATAATGCGTTTAACCCCAGATGAAACATATTCATACAAGATATTATTTTCTTATTTTAGACTTAAAAAATTAAGTAAAAAAATGTTTTATTGTAAGCATTAAAATTACCTGTCTCAACAAATGATTACAAAGTTTCCTGTTACTAGCAAAATGGTGTCCACAATGGAAACAAGCGATCAGTCTCTCTTTCGTGTGAGATCTAACATGCATTGTGAGAAACACGCGCCGCGGGAACACTGCTCCGCACCCCGCCCAAGAACATAGGAAATCTTCTGAATAAATTATATGTTGCTTGACATGATCGAAAAGCCACTAAAAACAACAAATATAAATAATATTTTTCAAAAAATGTAAAAGAAAAATAATGTAGAGGGATTTGAGCCCACACTTGGATCTTTTATGTTTATTACAACTTATTTACGTTGTTAGGATCCCTGTTGATTTTCCCTATCCCAATTAAATTTTTAAATCTCTCTACAAGCTAAGGCTTTTAGAGCTTCACTGGAAACCTCGTGAGCTTGGTTTATAGTTGTTACCTAAAAGTATTTGAGTTCAAATCCTGTACTTTTTATGAATCATTTTAATAGCAGGCTTTGACTTATAAAATTAAAAACATCACATTAAAGAATGATAGTTTAAGAAAACTCTATCAAAATAAATAAGGTTTAAGAAGCGTATTACTTACAGTAGATACCGAGAAATAGGAATTTGAATCCTACTACATAATTTTTTTATATTGATGCTGAAAAGCAATTTTGTTGTATCTATGAAGAACCTTCTGTTGAGATACAACAAAATCACTTAAATATTTTAGCAAAAATCTTTTACTAAATGTGAAATAACACTTTAATGTAAAAAATATTAAGTTAATAATAATATTTACACTAATGTACCTGAATAGCATTGAATGTAGCAGAACAGCCAACCCACATACAAGCATGTTCATTTCTCAATGGTGGCAAAATATTTCGTCTAGTTGAATCCTTTAAACATCTTTGTAATTTTAAAGTCGCTCGGCCATTAAAGCCTATAGCTAAAAGCTTAGCATGGTATGAATGGTAATTAACATGACGGACCATTTCAGGGAAATTAGAAGTGCTATGGCCACATACATCCCACAGGCATACATATTGAACTGAAATAAATATTTAGTTTTGCATTTATATTTAGTATAACTCTATACAACTAGCATGTAGTAAAAGAGGCCAAATAAAACATAGTGTTAGAAAACTCCATTTCCTCCTCAGTCTACAATTATTGAGACACTACATGTAGAGTTACAGAACTTATAAATAAAGGTGAGATAAATGAGTATAATTCATTTTTTAGAGTAATGAATGGTTGACAGTTAGAAAGTTATGGTTTTATGACCATATACACTTACCTCCCCCTTTACTCTCAGTCACATGCAGATCTGATACATGCTTTGCAACATGTTTCTGAAAGTTTTCATAATTTGAAAAATATGCTTTGCAAAACTGCCACTCACATTGCATGCATAAATTTTCCTTCCGTAAACGACGTAAAGGCTGCAATACCAAAAAATATTAATATGTATTTGTAATGTAATTTAAAATGTTATGGTATATATAACTATATATCTTTATTTACCACGGCCCTAGGTTCCACAGCAGGCTCATCGACACCTGCAGGTACAGTAGCTGTGTCATCTATATCTAATTTTAATTTTTTGCCATATGTTTTGTTATCAATAACTAAAATTTTATCATCTTGGTTTTTCAAAGATATTTTTTCAGGGTCGTTTTGCATCTGTAGCCATTCTAAGCACCTGTGCAGTTTCAACTTTGAAGACTGTTTTTTCCCTGTATTTCCAGCCATATCAAAGATATAATATAGATAACACCATGTCTAACACCTGTTGCTAGTCACAAGGCATGTATTTAATATTGAGCACAAAAACAAAACTGAATAAAACGTTTATGTATTATTATAAAACACATTTTTGGATTTGTGTAAGTAATTACATTATATAGAAAATAAAAGCAAAATAAATTTAACATTTGTGCGCGAACTATGTTGACATTTGACGTTAGCGGCAAAATATATAACAATTAACACAGATTATTACACTAATTTAAGTTACGGTAAGTATCAAATTAAAGAAATGAAAAATAATACAATAAACACCGTAAACAATAAGAACAACAATAAATAAAATTATTTTATTAAATATTCATTTTATTTTACTTCTGCCATATAAATAGCATTTGCTATGCAAATAATTGCAGCACCTTATACTTTAGCCTTTGCAATCGTTCAACCAAATAATTTATAAAATAATAGTTAGAGATTGAAACATCATTTTATTGAATATAAAATAATATTCAATATCAGTGATTACATCTATTTTACTCTATAAATACCGTTGCAATTTTACTATTAGTATTAATATTGAATCTTCTTTTTATGGTAATAGTTTTGGACTTTATGTAATATTTTTTTATAGTAAACTGTTCATAAAAACAAAAATACGTAAGGTACACATTAACATTGTATCGTACATGTTAAGTTAATAATTATACATTAAACCATATTTTTACATAACATAAATTAAAATGATAAATTGGCTACACCGAGTGCCTGCTCTGTCTTTCGCTTGACAATTCATTCAATAAAATATAAAAACGTGCGTGCGAGGCTACGGGCGCGTAAAGTGCGGCGTATAAGCGGCTCAGCAAGAGTCCCCACGTTTCAACTTGCCGTAGGTACTTCTTATCATTAGTTAAGAGGTCACGAATAGTTCGCAACTTCAATACTATACAATATACATTTAGATACGACGGACCGGAGATCAATTTAGTCCGGTGCTGATGAAATCAACTATAATTCTCGAAGAAGTAGTGAATAAATTAGATCATCTCGCTTCACCCTTACCTACCAGGATGCCTAACATTAAAGTTTTCAGCGGTAGCTCTCATCCCGATCTGGCGCAAAAGATCGTGGACCGACTCGGAATTGATCTCGGCAAAGTGGTAACCAAGAAATTTAGCAACATGGAAACGTGCGTTGAAATTGGAGAATCCGTCCGCGGCGAAGATGTTTACATCGTTCAAAGTGGTAGTGGTGAAATTAATGACAACCTAATGGAACTACTTATTATGATTAACGCTTGTAAAATAGCCTCAGCGTCTCGTGTTACCGCTGTCATTCCGTGTTTCCCGTATGCAAGACAGGACAAAAAAGATAAAAGCAGAGCGCCCATCACTGCTAAACTCGTTGCTAATATTTTATCTGTTTCTGGAGCTGATCATATAATAACCATGGACCTTCACGCGTCACAGATCCAGGGTTTCTTTGACATCCCTGTGGATAATTTGTTTGCAGAACCAGCTGTCTTAAAATGGATTAAAGAGAATATACCTGACTGGAAAACTAGTATTGTAGTGTCACCTGATGCGGGTGGCGCTAAGAGAGTGACATCTATTGCTGATCGTCTGAATGTAGAATTTGCACTTATTCACAAAGAGAGGAAGAAGGCTAATGAGGTTGCATCCATGGTATTAGTTGGTGACGTTAAGGACAGGACGGCAATCCTTGTTGATGACATGGCAGACACTTGTGGAACTATATGTCACGCTGCTGAAAAGCTAATTGAAGCAGGAGCAACTAAAGTCTACGCTATTCTAACACATGGTATTTTTTCTGGACCGGCGATCACTAGAATTAACAATGCCTGCTTAGAAGCTGTTGTTGTAACTAACACAATACCTCAAGAAAGGCACATGCAGGAGTGTCCTAAAATTCAATGTATTGATGTATCAATGATGCTAGCCGAGGCTGTTAGGCGCACTCATAATGGAGAATCTGTTTCATACTTATTCTCCAATGTTCCATATTAGTTTAATTTTTTTCTTTTTATTTTAACTAGCATAAGGTCTCCAACTTCATCTTTTAATTGAATATTTTTTGAATATATATATTTTGGCTTTTTCCTAAGCTCAGAGATTTAAATTTTAATTACAAAGATGCAAATAAAGTAATCTCTATTCGATTCAATATTTGAAAGCTGAAATGAAATATGTTTTCATAATAGTTCCAGTAACTTTTGATTAAGTATTTTTGAACTCTTAACTGTAATTGGCTTCCACACTGTGTGTGCGTTGCAAAGTGATGCTATAAAAATAACAACCATCCAATTATGCAAAAACAAAAAAATACTGCTTACTTAAAAAAATAGATATTGCTGTATTTGCATCTATGTATTAATTGCTTGTTGGAAACCAATAATTTAGTTTTAGTAATAATCTCATTAAGTTAATGTAAGACTAGTGACGTTCTCTAATCCATATATATGTCAATGCATAAAAATAAAAAATGTTTCTTAAAAGACATTTGATAAAGTTATATTTTAATACACCAAGGTTGGTGTGGCCCAGTGGATCAGCGTCTGACTGTAAGAAAAATGGTTGTGGGTTCGACTCCCACTTTATATTATTTTAAATAACAGAAAAAAAAACATAAAGCTCCATTTTTATATTTAAGTACTAAATTTCATGACATAGGTGTTATTTGTAGTTTCTTAGAACCTGCCATATTGTAGCAAATGTATACATACAATCAAGCATTTACATATTTAGTCAATATAAGTTGTAAATTTTTTTTTTCTTGAAATGAAATATATATATTTGATACTCGAAATGTAATAAAATGGAAACATTTGGAAGTCAATATTTTTTTTATATATTTGCAAAATATGTTTAATATGAAACATAATGAATTAAACTTATACATTGCAGCTTTTTCTTTTATTTATGTATAACTTTAGGATTACATAGTTTATTAAAGCAAAAAAATTATGATTGAATTATTGCTTGCAATGAAATATTAAGAAGATTGAATATTATTAATAAGAATGAAATATTATTAAGGGGCCTTGTTATAATGTACTAAAAAAGTTAATTTTGATACCTATCATATATTTTTATATGAGTGCAAAAATAAATCCATTTTCCTTGGCTGAATGCTTATTGCCATTTTTCATCTGTAAATTATATGAGGTTTTTCTAAATTTATAATCTATGAAATAACATATTCTGTATATTTGGTCCATATACTAAGACATTAAATAAAAACAAAAAATATTTTTATATTTTTCTTTCATTATAATTATATAATTAATCAATAATAGCAGCAATTTGTTTTGAGCAAAAGATTCTTTTTCATTCTAAAACAAAAAGAAAAACAAATGATATTAAAATTAAACAAATTAGAAAGGCATAAAAAATGGCTTATCTAATAAATAGTGCCTTAGTCTAGAAATTCTATACCTTTTAGGTATAGAATTTTTTTTGTATGTACGATTTATTTGTTATTTCTACAGAAATTGTAATCATGATGGAACAGCTATTCTTTATTGTTTTTATTTTTTTTTGTTTATACAATTGGAATTTTTTGAATAGATAATGGTAGTTAAAATTAGGACGGTATAAGATAAGTAAGCCGTGTTTTAAAGAAGAGGCTAATCTTTCTAAAATGACGTTATATTTACTGTATTTTTTCCCCGAGTGTAATTACAAACATTAATTTAAAATACGTCATGATAAGCTTTCGTAAGTTCGATTTCTTGATAATATTTTCAAGTAATATATATCGGACGATGTCTTTAAAATATTTTAACAATTACTTATCTAGAATAATTAAATTGGATCACAATGATATAGTATATTTTCTTAAATTAATCAATTTGTTTTGTTACATCATGAGAAATACAGCGCAAAGTCTTGACCTGAGGTCGGCAGTGATGTAAATTGTAAATGTTTTGTTTGTGGGCGCGTCGCGATATCAATCTAAAAACAAAATATAAGTAAGGTTTCCATAGTCCAGTGGTTCCCAACCAGTGGTCCGCAGAAGCCTAAAAATGGTCCGCGAACAATTTAAAATTTATTGGGCCAGCGTTAAAATTTGTGTTTGATTATGACAGTTTATATGTAGTATACTTACATAGTGGTCCCAATTAGCAATATTGATATAAAAGTGGTCCATGATCAAGAAAAGGTTGGGGGCCCCTGCAATAGTCGGTCCACACAAATACACTTTACTTAACCGACACTGTATAACACTCAGGTAATTAGATGGTGTTACAAATGTTTTAAGTTAATTAAAAGATTATTACCTAGTTAGCGGTAATGGAAAGCTAATTTTAACCGTTTTCTTTTTATTTTCCCTTGTAGTTTTAGATGTAGAATGGTGAACCTTTGGGTCACTTCGTTTTTTTTAATATATTTTGGCTTATATGATGTATATTATATATTAATCTATATCAATTTTGTTTTTCCCTCTGTCTACCCTATGTTTAGGTTTCCTCTATCTACCCTGCTATGTGCGGGATACAGCGTGAAGCTAAGAAGAAAAGAAGAAAAAATATTGTTTTTAAAAATGCTGAATGAATGCAAGAATACAATCGCCCTTGACTAAGCTATGTTAGTTATATTAACAAATTTAAACTTATATTTTTTGCAGCTTCACGTTTTATCTCACGTGTAGCAGCCAGCAGAGGGAGCATTGTAGGAAGACACTCCGAATTTATAGAAAAAAAGATTTTGGGTGAAAGTTCCGTCGGAAACTTTGATATTTTTTCTTGCAGACATGCTTGACACAACAGTATTACCCATTTTTCTCTATATTAAAGAAGAATTATTGTAAATGTGGAGACAAAAAACTTCAGAGCAAAAATTTTACGATTTCAGCAAACGACGAGTGACCCACAACCCACAAATCATTTAAATATATTTAATTACAATTAAAAATTCAATTTATAGATATAAACATATACTTACTAAAAATAGTAATTTTTTTGCCAAAATGTTACCTACCTATTATACAACAATAAATATTTTTATTTCATTATAATTACGTAATTAAAAAATAATAAAAGCAATTATATTATGCCGTATATTATCCCGTATATATCCCGTATATTACGGGAAAAATATAATAAAAATTTAACCTCATTCAATTTACTTAAACAAAACTAACGGCGACGCCAGATAAAAAACGTATATTTTATTAAGAACGTGTATTGATAAATTTAAAGGACCTTGTGCATTATCTAGTTTATATTTATAACTAGTATTATATTTCTTTACACTTACATCGCTTATATTAGAGCAAAGCTTTGTTGCTATCTCGAGATAGCGGTATATTTACGATACTAGGTTTCAATCAGTCATTCTCTTTGTCTAGATTATATAACATATCGTTTAATGACATACATTGGAAATACTTTGCTTGGATTTTTAATGGGGAAATAAAAAAAATAATAATTAGACAGGTAAACTTTTTAAATTTATTAATAATTTTATATTTTTAAATAAACATTTTATTATTTACTTAGTTTTATAGTAGTGTCTAAAGTAAATTCTTTATATAACATGCATTATTATTTATTAATAATATTTATGATATTAGTTTTATTCACTCATTTTTGTTGTTTAGATTATATAAGTCTTGTTTAATGGCTAACATTGAAAATGCTTAGCTTAAATTAAAAAAAAAACATAAGCTTTCATTGTCATTATCCATTTGTTTTTTTTTTATATGTTAGTTTTAGTGGATTACTCGTAATACTATAATGCCTAAAGTAAATATTTATTTATTTTTAACACCCCGTTGCGTTCAAAAATTTATTCGTTTCTAATATTACTTCAATTATTATTATTATTTGACAATTCTATTTAAATGTATGATGTTATTAATACATACCTATATAACATAACATATTATAGAGTAAAACAAACGATTAAAATGTCTCAAACAGCATTTTTGGCATCCGTCCCTCATTGCCGGCAAGAATTCTATGTTTGATTATTATGAGAGCACGATGATGTGATGTGAAAGTTCTTTAAGATTATTATCAAATGAAATAAATCAGCTTCACGCTGTATCCCGCAAAAGCAGTGTAGGCAGAGAAAACCTGGCGTTAAAACACTCCGTTCCCCACTTTCCGCTGAGACGTAAATTAATTTCTCAATATTTTAGCAGTAATAATTTAATAGTAAAATACTTATAATATAAAATAGGTATTGGTAAAGTATAGGTTATTACATGTTACCTACTTATAAACACAGGTAAAGGTTGGATATTGTACTTACTCATTTTTTACCTTTATTACGCTGTATTCCTCACGTAGCATGGTGGGCCGTTCCTATTACGATATCTCCGTTCTCTACTTTCCGCCGATTTTTGGAAGCATCTCGTGTTGAGTGGCGGAAGTCAACGCCGCGCGGAATCGAACTCACTTCCTCTCGCGCTTACAGTCGCACACTTGTGCCCTTGAGCCACGACTGACCTCAAAAACTTCTTATTGCACAAATTACACAACAATTATTATGAAGAATAAAAAACTTTGCATTTTTTCTTGGTATATTTTAACCTCGTATATAGTTGGATTTTAGGTTCAATAAAAAAACCGTATTGTATTCAATAGTTTATAATTTGTACCAGATTGTTTGTAATATATAATCCCGCATGTAGAGTATACAGAGAGAGTCTAAGGCTAAGACAGTCCGCTCTCCATTTGTGTTGAGTGGCAGGACTCAACGCCGCGTTATTTCTCGACTTCAAAACGAAGAGATAAAAATATTAAATATTAATCTCGAGCCTGAATCGAACCCACACCTGTTGCGCTTACAGCCTGTTGCACCCACAACTGGTCTCTTCGTCTCTAGTCGTAAATATGTGTATAAATCGTATGTTGGAATATGTTAATAATTTATTTTTATTTATATTATTTTAATTAACTATTTAATATAGGATGAGTGAAATTTGCATTAACACTAATGTGCTTTCTTTAAATGCAGTCTTTCCACCACGACCACTCAATTTCACATAGCAATTTAATTTTGTTGTTTTAAAATAAAATAAATAAATTAGCTTCACGCTGTATC
>DWGR01001940.1:0-14746 GCA_018247715.1 Heliconius burneyi | reverse complement strand
TCTTACTTACTTTTTAATCTGTACATTTATTAAAAGTTGTAAAACTTATTCCTTTCAATATATAAAGGGATTCGCTCTTATAAATGGATATTGAGTAATAACTTTGTGACAAGATTAACGAAATAAGTTTGAAAAGTTTCTTCTAACATACATATATTATTCGTATCTCAAAATGTGAAATTTAACATGAAATTGAATACTTCTCGTTTATATAACACAAAATAAATACATAGCTTTATGAATACGTAGTGGATTTTATTTTATTATGTCGTTTTAAAAATTAATTAGTCGTTTTTAATATAAAATAATATTAAAATTACTATTTAATCAAATTTATTTATTTGGTTTAGCTATAATTGTTACACATTAGAAGAGGAAACATATAATCGCACAAAGAACAAGACTGTCCCTACAATTATTTTGTATTTGAGTTTAATATTGCTTGCATAACAAACAATAAGAAAAACTACAACTATGAAAAAGAAAAAATGAATAGATGAATATATTTAAGTTTGTACAATAAATTATACAGATACTATACGACATGCTGGAAAATATCGACAAGTCTCAACGGCTCAAATTGAAGCCAGATCCGGCCGCCCCGAGCCCGGAGCGCCGCGCGCTTAGACACCAGATGAGCACAGACAATGTGACTGCTCCTCCGTTTAACATACCGAACTTGAGAGTCGAGCAACGGAAAACTTCGAGCGCTGAGGACATGGCTCGGAAGAACTCAGTCACCGCCCCGCCGACCACCACCACGGCTAACACTGGCAGCGTGGGAGGCTTCAAAGGTGTGGAACACTTTGTCAAACATTTGTGTGTCAAATTGTATTTATATGAGAAATCCACGTTTACGAACATTTTAGGTACAGGAATCGGACAATGGTTCTTCGGATCCAGCAACTCCACAAACAACGATAGCAACTTCTTGCGTGTCGCAAGCGTTTTTCCGAACCGTCGGTTATCCGATAACACTCTGATGACTCCAAAGATTAAGATTGCGCCATCTTGCGCCTCATCGCCCGGCGGCACTCCCGGAAGCACCACCGGGCTACCAACTCGCCGTCACTCCAGTATCGGGCCACAGGAGCGCCGAGGATCCGCTGTCAACTTATCACCACCCACTGTAAGTCGCTTGACTGCCACCAATGACTTCATTTAATGATTCAACACATATCATAGCCACATTTAATGATATACAATAATCACCGTGCTATAAGTACCTATGAGCTGAAGACGGGATGGTGACGGTATTATTTTGACAGGTCCACCAATACCGAGGGCGGGGCGGCTCAGGCTCGAGCCTGTCCGTGCCATCCACCTCGCATTGCGTTGTAAGTGATGTATACCGCCCAAACCCGCCTCGCAACGTGTTCCTGAATCCTATGTTGAATGTCAACTTGAACTGGCTTTCATTGATGTGGACTGTTCTCTTCTGCGGTCGGGTCTTCTTCCCACACGGACTGGGAGAGATCACGTCATTCTCATCATCACCATCACACACGCCCATCTGCACGAACCTGGTTGGCGTCTTGTCACATGTCTCTCATTGCATCACATCGCTGCTACTACTACTTCCATTCCGACAAGGATACTTAACCTTCAACAATAATGAAGTGGTGCATGCTGGTCATTCTGTACTGTTACCGACTCGCGATGCATGACGCCTGTCACTTCGCCGCGGCGACCTCCCAACCATCAGTGCCATGCAACCATGCTCTTTATCTTCGACTTCCCAAAGGATCCTCGTCGATGCTGTGTTTTAGACTTTATAATTGGCAATAAATAACATAGTATTTAATGGTAAAAATTGTATTCGAAATTTAAAATTTATGATTTAACACAATCATTTACGTGATAATTACGTGGAAACACTTGCACATCTTAATTAAAGTCGACAGCAGCTCTCGACTCTGCCAGCGCTTACTCTGTGTTTTAAAAAACGTTAAGGAAATCAGGTCAAAGTCATCATTCCATCCATCTCGTGACTGCGGCCGAATGATTAACGCTGTCTCATATACTATTGCTATTTGTTCTTCTACGCAGCTTGCACGGAGCATGATCGTGAGTATGATCTTCTCTTACATGTTTGTCGTTCAGTTACGACTTCTGTATTCTGCCGTATTTAGCGTCACTATGATGTTTCCCAAATACGCTTATACTTAATATACTGACTGATAGAATAATTTAAATTATTTGTCGTCTTAGTTCTAAAACAAATCAGTCGAATGTTGGCAACGGCGACATCTTCGTGCCTTGAAGCTAAATTAGTAGTTTAGTTTACTAATTATATTCTAACACAAGAAGTAAGCTCATCATGAGCACTGAGTGCTGAAATTATGCACATACGTACATTTGAAGGCATGCAAGTAGTACGTTCTACCATTTACATATAGGTACGAACACAGTATGTAAGTTGTGAGTGGTGTTCTTGTCATTTAATTTGGCAAGACATTTTTAAATATTACTCTTTAAATTTATATTTTCCTCTTTCCCCACCGCTTGAAAAATGCTTGAAACTGAGTTTATCCAATATATTTATTTGAAGTAATTGTCTGTCTTAAAATAAATGTCTCTTATTACTTAAACCTTTCCATGAGTATATTAAAAAGAAATTATACTTACCTACCTATTCCATTTATATTAATGAAAGAATGTAATGTGGCAATTTACCTAAACTGTATACTGTTTGCCACTTATGCGGTACATACGTATAGCAATCAATACACATCTCGCATGAACTTTTTACTTGGGCACTATTGAAATTCCCTTTAAGAAAAAAATATAATGTATCACTGCATGGGATAAAGAAAACGGAGTTCGAAGCGGAGTTTGGTTGTTAGGGCAGATTTTACAATAATATGATGGGTGTAGGGTGGTTCGATGCCGAATACGTCATCGAGCGTTCCGTTCTTGCTGACGTCATCAATGCAGTCAATCCGCTCGCGGCGGCCGTCGACGTGCCTCAGCGGCTCCCAGGGCTCCGGCATCCTGCAGCAGATCAGCAGCGGCATGGTAAGGCACCTCCCGGTCGGCTCCCATGGTAGTGCACCGCACGCTCCACAGCCCTGGGGTGCGTTGCAGGGCGCCACGTCCGCAGGGTACAGCGCTCTGCGGCACACTGCAATGGCAGTCAGGAAGTGCCCCTCTTTAAATATCACTCTGACTCGTTAAATCTCACCCACTCGTAATGGTGCATTTACATACTTGGCAAGCCTCCACAACGTCCAAACGTTAATTTGTTAATTCGTCGTAAACACTTTCTACAACGTCTACTACAGGCTTCCATTGATTTGAGGACACACACACAATTTGTTTGTCTACTACTAGTACTGATAGATATAGTGACAATAGTCTCCGTCACCCGCTGGTGTATTTGGACAATAGCCAATCCTTGCCAAGCGTGTACAATCACCATAATAGGCGCCCTGATTTTCTTAGTGACATGTTTACACAGTCGTAAGGGATTCCCCACCGTATACCTAATTTTTCTATTGTTTCTAATATTTTATATCATTATGAAATTTTATTTATATTTTTTAATAAAATATTGTAATGGCATCAATATTTTGTTTAAAAAATAAATAGTCATTTCTTTAAGTGATGTCCCCTATATTATAATTTTCATTTAGTTCTTCTAAAGCGTGCAGTCTTGTCTCGTAATATTTGAACCCCAACAAGTCCTTCACGGGTGTGTGTAAACAATGCCACCGCACAGTCCGCCGGGCGAGTGGGCGGGGTTGAGCCCTGTCCGACCCCTTCATGTTCAGTAGTTCTACCATCGCTGTTGTCAAGTGTCTACATCACATTAGTTTGCATTTGAGATCCACTATTATATATTACTCTTGTTAACGAAAAACTCACTTGTGTTTTCAAAATGAAGACTGATTTGCTTTTTAGAAACTATCTAAATTTTCTATGTACTTTTAATGTATGTTGCGGTAAGATGAAACCTGGTATTGGGAAAGCTTTAATTGATATAATGTGGACATATCACTCCTACATTGATTACAAACGTGTATTTAATGTCCAATTATATTGAACACTTAGACGATTTAAATATTTTGAAATATAAAAGTATTGAGAGTAGAGTGCTGTGATATGGTATTGTTGTACTGCAAATTATACGAAGATTACTTCTTCTTCTGTTAATTTGATGAGAATTTTATTAGAACCCAACACCTGGGCTCGACGTTATGTGCCAAACACAGGCTTAAAAAGCTCCAGATGTTTAGATATATTCGATAATATAAATTAAAATTAAATAAACTTACTTGATTGTACTAAATACGAAATATAAAATCTATTCTTACTAGAAAGCAACTATTTCATTTAATGCTCGTCAACTCCACTTTGTAAGTCTTTATAGTGTAATTTTGAAATCTTGCATATATTTCCAATTAAAAGCTATTTATACATATTAGATTTAAAACCAATATGCACATACTTATGTGTGTATTTATAATATTTACATTTTAGTTTCTTTTTATATGTTAATGCTCAAAGTAAATTATATTTTTCATATTATTTAAAAAATATATATATAATACAGTTTTATATTAATGCAATGACAAACCGATAAAAGATAACAATTTAAATTCTATATAAAGAAATAGAAAAATGTACCAGATTAAATTACTGTAACAGGTTCCTTCAAGATTAATCCTATTATTTTCTTTAATTGTTACATTTGATTGACCATCTTCGAGATGGCTATTGTTTGTTTGTGGGTATTCACATCTGCTATTGGTACCATTAAATCAAAACATTATATAAATCCCGTTATTTGTTCCATCCATTAACTAAAAGTGATTATTCATTCATCATTCATTATAATATATATCACATTCCCCGTAGTTTGCTTTGGCTTGTGAGTGCGATGTGTAGCTCGGTAGTCTAGTCGTTAGCCTGCGCGCGGACTGCGGGGGTCGCGACTCCACGTCCCGGTATTGAATTATTAGCGCCGTTCGATTCGACATTGAAAATATACATTATATTTTTGGTATAATATACTAAAATTTTAAATACAATTTGTTCAATCAAATTAAAGTTGAAAAAGTGAAACGAATTTTAAGCAGCAAAATTCACCATGACACGAGATCGAATCGAGCGACGTCTGTAACTCGGCCGGGATCTCGCTGGGGCGTTTTAGGTTTTAATGAGTGTTTATGGTTGCTTCCAGCACCAGCTGTTTTCCGGGCGTACGTAAAGAGTGTAGAGGGAGGGAGTTGCCCGCACCATCGCGCTCCCTGCACTAAAACATTCAAACATTTTAAACTACATTCGCCACTCACCAACCATTGTACACGCTTCAGACGACTGTTGATCGATTATTGTTATCTTTGTCGTCCAAATTTTGCATGACCACGGGCTTGAGTCTTACCACCAGAGACTGACTGCACACGCCCCATCTAACATGACATGGTCGCTTGCACTCACTATCACGTACCTACAATAAAACCTACAATGTTTTGTTTTTTACAAAATCTTGAGGGAATCCAAGGTTAATTTTGAAAAAAAATAATAATAAATTTTAAAATAACCAATTGGCGTTTAAAATACAAACAGATAGCGCTACAATATATTATCCTAATATTCAGTTGTAAAGCTTGGAAGAGATGGAAGGGATGAACAGTTTAACATTTCAGTGTAGGAAAGTGGACATGGTCAGGTCACCAAACATCCTCATTAAACTATAATATCTAGTAAACGGTCTGTGATTTTAAAGATATTCTTAGTTTTAAATCTCTTGTCTTCTTTATTTTGTATTTTTTTTAGTTTTCATTTAGTTTTTGAAACTGCCTTTCGGTCTTTGCAATATTAATATTTTTCATATACAGCGTGAAAAACAAAAAAGAATATTACTTATATGTTTTGTATCGAACCCAAATTTCCAGTTTATTGAATAAAAAAATATTATTATTACACTTAAAACATATTTAAAATTCAAGTTTATTAATTTTAAAGTTATTATTTACATATTCTTTAGTTTCTTTATTTGAAGTTAAGCTTAGAAGGATTGATCGTACATCGTACGATGCTAGGTTAAGAATGTCCAGAAAGTGAGAAATAGGAATATACTGTACAGCTCGCTCTTTAAGACTTTCGTATTATATTTATAAATAATTTTTATAATATATTGACGTTGTGAATCTTTCAAAGAAACTTTTTGCCTTCATTGTTATTGATCTTACATATAATCTATATAAATTCTATAAAAAATTTAAAATATACTAATATAATATATTATATTTATGTTATATGTACATAATATACTCGTATATGAAATATGTTTAATAATGAAGGTGGAGCGGGTCTCCAGATGTAGTTAAGTTTTTTGTGGGATAATATTCTTGTTAGTTCGCAATAATAAATCTGTTATTCTCGTTTATGTATTTCAAAGTTTTCTAGTAACTATTGGGGAACAGTAACGCGAAGGGCAACGTACAGTAAAAATAGATTGGTTAAGTTTTCCATTAAGAAATATATCGTACGTATTTTTTGCGTCTACCTTCTGATTCTGATCTGGTTGTGGCGGTTGCTCAGTGTTACTTATACTATATATACACGCATATTATTCTCTTGCCCTTTTCCAAAGTATTCTCTATACATATATTTAAATAAATTTGTAAGACTTGAACGTGCTACCTTGTGATCTCTTTCTACTCGGAGCGGCCGCTACGCTCTGTGCGCGTAGCGGTCGACTATATTTTCTCTACGCCCCGACGTTCCAAGCGGGGGCCTCTTCTAATCTAAGATATGAGCTTATTATTGTTGACTCTATTTCTTATTTAGTTTTATTTTTTAAGAGAGTTTTCATTATACACTTATATATTTATATCTCTTTACTAATACAACCTAAAGCTTTAAACTCACTCGTCACTGACAATATGTAGATATAATCTTGTCATGTTACACTTCCCTTTTCAAACGTATTGTTAAATTTACAGAGAAGATATTACATTAGTTCTCAATGGAAATGAAGTTCTTTTTGAAGACTTGTGTAATGTCTATTTAAAGTTTAATCATACTTAAGCAAAAATTAAATTATATCAGCATCTAAATGTTAATGTATTTAACCGTTAATCATATAAGCAATTTGTCCGACATACTAATATTTGTTGTGATTAGATGTAAGGACATCGGTAATATTATTAAAGTCATTGTATGTATGTTAAAATAAATTTTTCCTAAAATAACTGTCTACACAACATATTTCCGTAGTTTTGATGTTATATATTAATTAATAAATATATGAAGAGATTTATGCAAAATGTTTAGAAATATAATTAATTAAATAATTAATTATTTAATTAATTATTTAATTGATTAATTGATTGATTAATTAATTAACAATATTTACCATTACGCAAAGATATATTGTATTTAATCAAATAAATAAATGAATATATTATTGAATGTTTTAACTTGATAGATATATATGTTGTCACTCAATCTGTGTATACGTGGAACTAGAAATGAATAAAAATTTAAAAAATCCAATGTGGTCTTTTAATTTATTATGCCGCTGTAGATTGATATGTTTAGTACAATTATTTTTATTTAATCCACGCTGTATTCCGTACATAACAGAGTATGCAAAAGGAACCTGGGAATCTTTTGTTAAGACATTCGGTTCGTATTAAATCACTTCATTCCCCCACTTTGAGCCGAATATAGCGGAACTCGACACCGTGCTTCGGCTCGTTACCAAAGCGAGTCGCACATTTGTACTCCTGGGCTTTTCTTTCGGACATGAGGTTAATGCTGTAAGCCCTTTTGGCTTTTACAGCGATACCGGTTGGGTAGGGAAGAGGGTAATCTGTCCCTGAAGAAATGCAAGCACTAAGTGGTGATTTACTCCTACACGATCTCATGCATTGCTTTACGAATTATTTAGAAGTTAAAATTTAAAGTTCACATGAATTCTTTAATTTCGAACCTTGTACTACTAGTATTTGAAAATAAGTTGCACAATAAATTTAAAAACACTGTCTGATCTCATAAAATATGTCGTAGGATTATATCATTCAACTCTGATCGATTGAAATATGGAGAGAGAGAGACCAAGAGATCTTCATTTGCGACAACGAATCTACTGCTACAACTTGTTGCCAAGAAAAACACCTTATACCAACAAAATAATAAAACCTACAATATCGTATCAATCCTGCAAAGCACCAGTACAAAAAGACTATCCTATCGCAGTGGGTTCAATGCCTACAGGGAGGAATGAACTATTTGTACCTTCTCGGTTCTTTTAATTGTTCAGCCCGCATTCGGGTATCAGAAGATATCCGTCATCCGTATATATACGTCACACATCACGCATGTCATAGAGGCCGCATGCTGTAAATATATTGAGGCCAGTCAGTGTGACTCTAAACATGACTGATTGTGGCTTTGATCCCCACTCGAGGAGAGAATATATTTATTTAAATGTATATATCCATATCTTCGTTCTGGTGTCCCAGCAAAGTGCGGCGTTGAGTTCCGCTACTAAAAACGCAATGCCTCCACAATTCGGCTGAAAGTGGGGAACGGGGTGTCATAACACTAGGTTCCCCCTACCTATCCTACTGGTTTGATTTTGATTTATTAGTTATATTAATGTTAATTGGAATACTACATGTCTCGGTAGCTTGTCTCAGGGACTCCCAAAATGCTGTATAACAAAATAATTAACGACCAATGAAAACCAAGGCGGAAAGCAGAGTGTCTTGACATTTTAAGCTCTACTTTAATAAAATAGCATTCAAACAATTTAAAGCTCTAAACAAATAGAGATGATAAAAACGAAAACAAGACCAGGTAAATAAAGAAAAGTAAGTCAACAGTAAGAAATTATATGTTAAATCCAATATCAATATCGAGAATGCTGCAAATATATCGAGCGTCATATTTACATATACGGTATTTATTTATTATAACATTGAAATAACCTTGACATGAGATATTTTCTTTTGGTAGTATAAGGTAGCACAGGTACGATATGAATACCTGTGTAATTTAATTTATCTAAGGGGTAGTTATTTTATAAAGCGTCATTGACAGCGAAGTGTGATCGCTTTCCTATTTCCGGTGCTATCCGGCACAATCTAAACTTTATTATAATAAAATATTAATATGATTTAATATTAACGCTCCTCCGTCTCCGTTATATATATATATATATATATATATATATATATATATATATATATATATGTGTGTGTGTGTGTGTGTGTGTGCATGTGTCAGAGTATAAAAAGAGAAGGCCGAGATTTCACTATTGATGTCAGAGAATAAAGACGACATCCTACTATTGATGTAGGAGAAATAAGGGCCGAGGGGGTGTTAATAATAAACGAGTAGAACATAAATGAACACATTACAACCAAATAATGATCTCTTTAACAATCGCCTTTCACTGCTCCAGCCCAGAACAATTACAAATAAGGTGGGTGGACCATGGAAGGCCACCCTAAGGAATAAACTGTTTTTATTAGTTAATTAATTGGATAAATGAAAGAAACAAATTATTAATGAACACTTTGTTTTATTGTATCACATATAAATTATTATTTTTTCTTCTGGATATAATCATTAGCTCTATGAAAAGGCCTTGCGAGGAACAGGGCTCCAAACAAGGCCAATATTATAAATCAGTCGTTCAACTTAAAACTAGAGTTGTAATAATCAAAATATCTTATTTTACTAAAACTACATAACAAACTCTTTTAATTAAACAAAACATTGAAGCTTAACAAATTATAATCTTCTTAAAAAAAACTCTATGAATATGTCTTGAACACCGTTGTATAATTAAGAATATATGAATGTAAATTATTTAAAAATGATAATAATGAGTATTATATCGATAAGGAATAAGTTTCCAATGAGTTTTAGAATACAATTACAAAAAAATAAAATCCCTATAATGGCCTTCTTATGGGTCCGTTCTTTAGAAGGTCAAACTAACGATTCGCATCAATGACAAGCTTTGTCATATTTAATAAAAGTATAGACACTACAGACTAAGTAGATTTTTCTTCATCTCTATTTTCAATCTTTTGCTGTTTTATTTTTGTGCTTTTCTTGTCAGCAGTTTTATGGAATCATTTCTATTGATATTTTTCTTTTTTTTCTTCTTGCTTACTTGTAGGCTTTCCTTTTTTCTTACTTTTCGTTCATCATTTTTTTCTTCAGTTTTAAATAAATATTTAACTATTCTTTGTCCTTTATAATTAATAGCTTTTTGCCGTGGACGTGTAGACTTTATCATGGCATAGATTGGAGTAGGCAAGAAAGTGTGAAATATTTTTTCTTTATTCTTTATTAGATTAATTAACGGCTCGTCATCATCCGAAAATCCAGTGGCACTTATCTTGTGTCTCTTTTCTTGAGCTATTGTTTTAGGAGTGATCAATTGTTTTTTTTGGAGTAAGTTTTTCTTTCTAATCATGATCTTCATCAAATGTCGAAGACAAAGTGTATAAATCGGAGACTTGAAGTTTACTCATGTAGTAATTTTTAATAAATGATTCACTAAGATTCAAATCAAGATCAGATTCAGGGCTAGAAAAAACGATGTTTTCTTGTAGCCCGGACGTACTCTGAATAGGATTATCATACAGTGATGATAGAGGGTCAATGGCCGTATTATCTGATTCCATGTCTGAAGCATCAGTTGAAGAAATGTAAGAAACAAGAACTGGCTTTCTAGTTTCTGTTACAGCTGAAAATTTTAGCGATGTCGATACGGTCTTCTCTTCGGAAGTTGATGGAACAATTGAAGAGATGTAAGAAGCATGAGTTGGCATGTTTTCATCTATTAAAGACGGAGATGACAATTCTGACACTTTGTAAAATTCAGACACAGGGGGGGAGACTCGTACAGATATAAGCGGTTGGTTGAAGTCGTCTTGTAACGTTTCTGGTAAATGAATGTCTATTCAGTCTGAGTTAAAAAGTCTTAAAGCCTTATAAATATTAATATTATAAACATAAAACATTGTTTCAACTTTTCGATATGTATTTATTACTAAAAACTAATTGTTTATATTTCCATGATTTGTAAATGTTCCTAGTAAGGCCCATGTACCCTAGCAAGGCCAACCGTCAAATTTTTGATTGGCCTTACAAGTAACCACCGGCTTTCATAGGAACACTACCGATATTTTAACTAAAAACGGAACTAAATTTATATTTTTTTACTTTAGTACCATAATAAATTCCTGTTTGACAATTCACAGTAAAAAAAATTAAATAAAGATAGGTTATTAACGTAAAAAGTTATCTTTTGCTTTGTGTGAGAATTACAAGTTCAACGTAGATGACCGAAGTCTACGAAGCGAGGGAAAAAATAGCGACACTAGCGACTTGCCGCCGCATCTGCGTATGTATATATATATTACATATATTAAATATGTAATGTCATTTAAATAACAATCAAACCTACAACCATTGGCGTTTACAGTCACGATTGTGACTGGCCTTAGTTAGGGATTATATTATTCTAATATTTAAGACTACCCTCATACAACAGCCTTTTTGTTATTATGTGAGAAAGTATTATTTCCACTTGAAATCCTTCCCAAGTTAAATAAAAAAGTGCAATTTATAAATATTTCCAGCATGATGAGTGCTAAAGTAACCGTTGCGATACGTTGAGTTCTTATGAATTAAAATAAAATAAATTCTATACTACTTCCATCACATGTCATTGTATATATGTCATTTTGTAAGTTTTATAAGCTTTATTAATATATAGTAATCTTAATTTACTACTATACAAAAAATATAAAAGTAACGGAAATTTGGGATGCCGTAGTTGTTTAAAATTACTAAAAATTACATGTTATATATAAATTTACGAAAAGCAGGATATATTGGACCTCTTTTATCTGATTCTTGTAAACTAAGTATCGATATCATAAAATATTAAAGATATCAATATTTGCCTGTGGACATCATTTGAAATCACAAAATTTTTAAATATTTGTGTATGTATGTGTAGTAATCAAAACCTCTAAAGCTAAGCATGTAGAATAAAATATATTATTTTTACTTGTTCAAAATTGTTTTCTTACTTAAGCATCTTGTTTGAAATGTTATTAAAGCTAACGTTGTTACTAACTTTATTCTGAATTAACGTGATATAACGAGGCGAATAAAAACGTAAAATTTGATCACCTACTTCAATTAATCTAACGGGGCACAAGGACGTAACGATACGACTATAACTCGATGTTCGTGGGTTCCATTCCCACCCGAGAGAATGAATTATTTCTTCATATTTTCTATTTCTCAATATTTTCATTTTTTCGCTCTAGCACCAAGGCAAAATCCCGGCATCGAGTTCCGCCACTCAAATGGCTCGAAAAATTCGGCGGAAAGATGAGAACGGAGTGTTTTAACACTAGGTTCCTGTACAGATACAGTACACTTTCATTCTAACTCTGAAGTTTATTAAATATTAGAAAACGACGGGCGGAAGCGAATGAGAGGCTTAGTAGTTGATTCAAATAGTTTACATTTATAAAATTAAAAATGACGGCTCTTATAGCTAAGTTGAAGAACACTTATAATATTTAATAATCCCTGGAAGCCATCATTATATGATGTTACGGCAATATCAGCCGCAATATCGACAATCGATTTGCCACTTGCTATCGCTTTCGGTGCAGTCGACCATACGATAGCATTAAAACTTTCATTGGCATTTTGAGTAAATCCTCCGAGGCAACGAGAAAGAAGATCTTCCTTTGTTAAATCTGCATACACTTTTTCAACAGCTTTGAATACCTGCACACTCATAGCTGGTTTATGAGTGTAAGTGGTGAGAGTATTGGAAGCTTTCGCTCTTTGCCAAGAGCACCAAGAATTTTTTCCATCGGGACATCTTTCGTGTTGAGGTTTTTCATAGGTTGAAATTTTTACCTGAGTAACCGTTTTTATCCATTTTAATAATAAAATATTTTAAAAATAACTAAATTGAGCTATAACTGGTTTCAACTCGGTGACGCACGTGATTATTGTTTGCTTCGTGTTTATAAACTGTCTAACGGTTTTCATAGCGTCCCTTGACTAACCTAACCTTTATGACTGCCATCTACGAGTATGTGCACTTTGAGAAACCATCGCTTAATTATATCATCAGCACTGTAGTACACTTAAAATGCTCTCTGCAGTAGAGCAGCTATTTTAAACATTTTAGCGCGCCCGAAGGAGCTTTAGAAAATAAACTGTAAAAGTTATTTAGCGATTTTGTTTTTTTAAATAACTGTGGGAAATTATTTTTGGATAGTTTATACATCATTTAAGCCAATAAAAAAATGGAAAAAAAAATGTCAAGTAGATGTAGTAACCCCTTAACTGTAATCAGCTTATTGCCAGATAATATAACAGATGTCATGCAATAGCTGTATAATTCGCTATGAATGGAATAGATGGCGGTAGTATTGATCTGAAATGTATTACCAAAACATGTTCCCTACATTACAAAGATGGTGTCGCTATTTATTTTAAAACTCAACAGATTACGCTAAAACACCGTAAATCGTATTACTTTATTATTATTGGTAATTATATATATTTGCTTATTATTCGTATAATAAGCAAATATATATAATATTACTTATTCCTTTTAAGATAAATTACAAGAGATTATTAGGCTACCAATGTTTAGACATAATATTATCGAGATTTCATTAATTGACTAATCAATTAAAAAAACATTTTATTTTCATTATTATTCGTCAAATCGATTGAAGATTAAAGCTCATTGCAATTAATTTTATAAAATTTCACAAAAAAAATTAGCTACAAAATATAGGGAAAATAAAACTCCATTTGCTTCTTACACATTTAATATGAGTTACCAACACCAAGATTTGAAAAATCAACCAGCAAAAGGTATGTATATTTTAACGGTACCAGATCCACGTCCGTCGTAAGACAAGACTTACATACAAAATTATTTAATCTTTTGCTTTATTAAAAAAAAATAACAAAAAAATATCAATTTCTAAGCCATGGGCATTTTGAAAAGAATAATAAGAAAAATAACTAAAAATTTACCTTATACTCCAAGGTGAATACAGCGATATAGGGAAAAAGAGAAAATGTAAAGAGAAAACAAGACGTGCAAAACTAAAGTCAACATTTCGAGCTTTTACATGACTGGAACATTTTAAACTACTCTGAAACTTTACAGAGTTTAAATAATCTTTAATCAAAACAAATGAAAAAAAAGTGCTTGCAAAAAAAATGATCATCATTAGAAAAACAATTAAGACACCAATTGAATCATTTCACTACTTAAATTAACGATTGTTTTTTGTAACGGATTTCCGTGGGTTACAGGGTTACAGGTTAACTTAAAAAGTTACTAATAATAAAATTTGTATAATAATCATTATTACATTAATTATTATACTATAGATTAGCATAATTAATATAATAATAATTAAACGAAAAGTAACAAAAAAATATTAATTTCTAAGCCATGGGCATTTTTTTTTTGTTTTTTTTTTATGTGCTTTATCGTGACGACCATGTCGCTCAATGGGCATTTTGAAAAGAATAATAAGAAAAATAAGTAAAAATTTACCTTATACTAAGAAAAACACGGAAAAAGAGAAAACAAGACGTGCAAAACTAAAGTCAACATTTCGAGCTTTTACATGACTGGAACATTTTAAACTACTCTGAAACTTTACAGAGTTTAAATAATCTTTAATCAAAACAAATGAAAAAAAAG
>DWGR01001939.1:0-14748 GCA_018247715.1 Heliconius burneyi | reverse complement strand
CACAGTAAAACACTTGTATATTCTCTAAGGGGCCTCTACGTGTTGGACCTGTGTCCCCACGCAAGCCTTCCAAAGGACCGGGTTCTTTTGAACCCGTGAATTATGAAGAGAAACATAATAATAATAAATTAAAATATTATGACTAAGTTTTATAATTTACTTTTACTCGTTACTAATTATTTGTACACGTGTGACGCTAAGCGTGCTCTGAATGATCAACCTGAATGTAGTGGAAAAGAATTCAAGTAGTAGTAGAAACTGATAGAGAAAACGTTGGAAGCTCCACGAGGAATTAAATTAAGATTGAGTATTTCAATTATTCCATTAAATATGTCTGTTTTGAAATTGTTTTAGTAAAATGTAAACAATACATTTCTTAATAATTTAATAGTTGGGCTCTTTTTATTTTATTTTGTATCGCGGAAAATGCTGTTAAAACAATTTAATAATAATAGTAAGAACAAGTTTAATTAAGAAAATTAAGCTTTACAAATTAATTAATTATATGATAGATATTTATAGATTTTCGAAATGACCGGGAGCATAACCCCGAATAAGCTTAACGAGCTTAATTTGTTGTTTTTAAAGCAATTTTGTTAGCAAAGACCTCATCTATAAAAGGTAATACAAACAGACTGTATAATCGATTTAATGAAAGGGGAATCGAGAGGTTCCCTAGGTTTGCATCGCCAAATTTACGACTACACCGTACATTTAATTGGAAATTCGTGCCGCAATAAAAGCGACTTGATGACCAGAAGATTAAAATGAGAACGATTTGAAATTGAACTAAATGTAAACAGGAACGGCTCCACGGTCTTGCTTACGCACGACGTTCTGTTTGAGAGACTCAAATATATAAATATACAAATATACGTACATGTTTTCTAATTAAACGTGTCATTAGGATGGTAGCGACAAGTTAAACAAACAAATTAACTATAAAGAGCAATGTGAAAATCATCATGTCGGTATAAAAATCAAAAATAAAGAACATTATTTTTATTTTATAAAGATGCTGTTTTATATTCTTTTAGTATATATATAATAGTAAAATTTCGTCGCCATGTTTCACTATAGTATTAAACGTAAATTTATTTAATTTTGTACCAAAACCGACGTTGTTAAGCTATACAACATGGCTGCCTCTGATTGGAATATTTTAGATAGGCCATAAATCACCAAAGAGTCTTTCACAATATAGATAGGTTGGGTATTTCCCGTAGTAGAGAGCATTTATAAAACAATGCTCGGGCCTCAGGACTTGACTGCACTGCAGCGTGCGCTCGTCGCGATTTATTGGCCTCACGCCGGGATAACAGACTGATCGCGTCGACTACCGTAATCCCTAATAAATAACAGACCTTTTTACGCCACTAAAATACCTATTTGTTTCCACTTTTGCACTAAACATGATTAACGAATGAGACTCAACTTAAACTATATTGATTGCTGGTTTCAGCCACTGCGTATTTGTTAGTAAAATATCTATACGGGCCCGAACTAGTTAAAGAAAGATATGTTATAAGTTTAATAAATTGCATGCGCCTGATTGATATTAGGATCCGCCAAGAGTGTACTGCTTCTGAATCTCAATATCGATTTCAGTCGGGATCGAGCACTTTGGATTCCGTATCCGCTCCGGGAAAAAGGAGAGCTTTGGATGTGGTTTTTTTTAGATTTCCAGAAGACCTTTTACTGTGTGCCCCGTCAGTATATTTGGTGGGAATTACGATCCAAAGGGATCCCTGAGGCCTATATTGAGATTATCAGGGACATGCGTCACGACTCTGCTTCTATGGTTAGGACTGCTGTTGGCGAAACCAAACCTTTCGAGGTTTCAGTGGTGGTTCGCCAGGGCTCGGCTCGGCTAGTTTGTTCTTGACTTAATACTGTCACGGCTCACATCCAGGACCAGCCTCCATGGCGGATGTTGTTCGCCGATAACATAGCGATATTGACGAGGAGCGTAAAGTGTACCTCTGGGAGGGTACCCTTAGATCAGCGGTCTTAAACTAAATGTGTCGACGACCATGCACATGGCTCGTGGGAGCCCTTATAGGGACTGAGCCAGCAGTTAAGTTGGAAAAGTTCAGGGTGCCTTGGATCCGTCGTGCACTAGTCTTGAGGTAACGATTAAGATCTCCATAGCCGGATAAGCGCTGCCTGGGCCAAATGGCAGATTACTGCTGTGGAGGTCGCAGAATACCGCACAAGCTCAAGCCCAAGCTCTGATATGTAAGAGCATCATTTGACCGGTTCTTTAATACGGCAGCGAAAGTTGGCCAGCATTACCTCGGCACACTCAGGAGTTTCATGTCAAGAAAATGAAGACATTGAAGTGGAGATGCGGTGTAACGTGGTCTAACCACATCGCAACACATTCATTCAAGGTGTAGGTCAAGTAGGTTTGTTCGCCACTCGAGTGTTAGAATTATTTTTACACGTAACGTGTCACGCAATTTAAAAAAATGTTGTCAACAAATTTTAAAACTTAAATTTATTTTTTAATAAGAATATAATCATAAACATACATTGCCTGACATTGTAAAATTAAAACACAGATTGATTGCAGTTTACAATATGCAAATTAAAAACTACACGTTTGGTTTATATAATGGAATTAAAAGAGTTTCCGATAGCATCATGTATTCATATGCTATCATAAATTTTTGACCGCTTAAATATTTTTTAACAAATTACTTAGTATGCTATAAAAATGCGTTGGTAAATATAAATATAGGTGGTATTTACAAGATATAATAGATATGCGACACAATAATGACAAATGCATTGTTTTTTGTAAATTAACAATATCCACTTTTTTCTTTATTTCTTTTGTTAACCTTTATTATTTTTATGTATTAATTGATAAACTTGAGGCAGTCGTGGCACAAGGAGACAAGTTATGGGTTCGATCTCCACTCAAGGGAATGAATTATTATTTATTATGTTGAGTTCCGCCACTCGACACCCAATGCCTTAAAAAATTCGGCGGAAATTGGGAAACGTACTGTCATAACACTACCCTCCGGCGAGTTACAGTGTGAAGCTGATTTATTTAAAATTATAAAAAATATAAACCATTTTCATTATTTAAAGTCAAAGTATTCTAAACCAAGTTCTAAGTCGCATCCCACTTGAACGTGCGCAAGTTGAACCAGAACAAAGAAAATAAAGTGTGCAGATAACAAGATAATCGTGTTCAGAGTAGTTTCCCATTGTAACAGGGGTGAGACAATTTAATCTTGTCAGTTCCATGGTCGATGTCGGCACGCTTTAAACGTTTAGTTTCTTTGCCATTTAGATCCCCTTCAAGGCATTTTTAAACTTCATCTATTTTTAATTAAATAGTCTTATTCAATGACAAAAGTTACATTTAAACTTTGTCAAACTATATAAATTAAAATGTTGACTTTTAGTAAAAGTGTTATGTATCATTTGTCTTTTTGCGATAATTCTAAACTTCCAGCTTTATATCATTTAATTTAGCTTTGTTTTTAATGGAGTAATGTTTTAGTAGTGGAGGATAACTTAACTTTTGCTTGAAGTTGTATCCCGCGTATAGTAGTCCATCCTACTACACACAGGGAACCTAGTATTAAGATACTTCTGAATTGCCTGTTGAATAACGGAACGCTGCACTTTGCCTTCTTACTAAAGCGAGGAAATTTAAATATGAAGATTTTATTTCTTCGAGTGAGAAATTAACCTACAACCTGTCACGTTAACAGTCTCCTCTGCCCCTGCGCCAATACTGGCTTTAATTTAGTTAAACTTTGATAATTAAAGACATTAATTAAATATTCGTGTAGCAGTATGTTTAGACGTATAGGATTACCTACACAATTGAAGCCTAATAATGTCAGTTAAACTTATTTTCTAACCTGTCAAATAATGTCTATATAACACGTTTTGCCTCCTCATGATTTTTAGTAATTCAACTACTATATCAAAGAAATGCAAATTAAAAACATTAAAATATTCGAAGCAAATTAATTTATATGAAATGTTTAATTCCTATACCTTTTGTACCTACTTATAACAAAAAATATATTTTTCCACTTCACGATGCATCTCACATATAAGCAGAGTACCTAAGCAGAGAAAAATGGTGTCAAAGATCTTCGTTCGCCCCTTTTCGCCCAATTTCGAGACTGCGTATTGAATGTGCGAATTTAAGACTTAATAAGACTGCGCTTTGTCTTGGCAGTACAAGGAAATGAGAATAATTCACTCCCCCGAGTAGTTATCGATCCGTCAACCATTACGTCCACAGTTAGATGTTGTACAACTCAAAAAATATTAATAAATTAATACATTTTCTGCGCTCTACTTACGCTAATAAATCTGAACTTATATATAGAAAAAGTCCTGTATGACTTATTTAACAAACTTTTATGTGTACCTAATATAAAAGAAAATCAATTTATACGAATTGTGTAATGTGTTAAATAATATAACGTTTAAATATTAAATTTTTCGGAAAGGCCAATGTTTTGCATCCGATATTTAAAATATGCAAAAGGCTGAATATAACTGAAATTAATTTAATAGAATGTAAATTAAGGAACCGTACTGTATGAAATCGTACAACCGCGTCTAATTTCTACATAAGTTATGGAAATACATATATAGCTATATTTCAGTTATTCTCGATGTGTTACTATAACAACAACAACACAGCTTCACGCTTTATCTCTTGCAGGGTAGTCAGAAAGAACGGAGCTCCAAACGCTACGGTCTCTACATATAAAATATACCTGTTTCATTTCGTCATCTGTCATCAACCTTTTGCTCCTTTCTCCAGTATCTTTGATACTGTGTTTTCGAAGGTCAACCGAGGTCTCCTCTTACCTCTCTTACCGCTTACTACTTCACATGATGGAAAAATCATAGATCTTTTTTGACATTCTTCCGTCACTCGACACATTCGACGTGGCCAAACCAGTGGAGGACGGAGCTACAAATAGCTCAATATGTTACTGTATATTCAAATACTGTTATGGCAAAAAATATTTTCGTAGACTTATTAATTCTATAACATTATGGTACCTATACGTGATTATATTAAGAGTTACTTATGTTTTAAAGTGTATATAAGAAAAATATTTATAAATGTATAAAATCTTGTTATGTTTTTTTCAAGTTTATATTTTTAAACAAATTGCGTATGCCTTTATTTTGACTTACTATTTTTTAATTTTCTACTCATCTCAATTTAATTTATCCTTTTAATAATTTAATTTATTTTTTATCATTATAGTATTTTAGTTTTTATTTCATGTCATTTATTATCAAATTAGTAAAAAATCTTAATTTTCAAGTTAAACGTTTAGATTACAAAGTTAATAATTTAAGAGTAAGGTAGTGCGTGCTTTCAGTGTTCTACTTCTGCGACGTACCCAATGTAGTGGAAAAGAATTCAACAGGAAACTCTATTAAGGAAGGTACGGGGCGCTTAGCGTGGAATTAAATTTAGATTGAGTCTATCCATTAGTCTGCCAACCCGATGTGAGATGCTTTAAAGGTCGAGTTTAGAATAAGACATTTTTAAAAAAGGTTTTTGACGTTGGACTGACTGTTTTGAAACAAGTAAAACATTGTAGTGCGATATATTTTTTTGTTTATGAGTATCTTGTAGGTAAAAATTTACAAGTATAGTTGTGGGTAAAAATTTACAAGTAAAGTCAATATAATTTGAAATGAATAGCGGGTAGAGGATGCAATTTTTATAAAACTAGTGATTTATGTAATATAATATTATATAAATAATGTTATAAGGCTGAAGAGTTTGTTTGGTTCAACCAATTTCAGTTACTTCTCGTTCGAATCAATCTTTTTGTACTGGATAGACTATTAATCAATAATATTTTCTTGATAATACTATTTCATCATACACGATGGCGGCAGCGCTACAGCCGAACAATCACTTAAATTCTTAATGACGCATTAGCTTAAAAATGAGAACGATGTCTTTAAAATCCCTCGATGCATTCTGCGGGATTAAAAACACCTGTGTAGACTAAGCTATAATGCATGGGAGCCTTATAATCTATAAATTTTCATTTTATATTGAATAACTGCCGTATTGTACATCACACCATTCTCCATCTCTTATCGATGTATCCACTTAAGAGCGAGACATTAAATACATTTGAATAAAATGAGTCAGCGTACCAATTTAGAATTACAGCTAATGGAAAAGTAATAAATAATACCTACATAATTTATATTGAGTAAAAACGATCCCAGAAGCACATTTGTAATGAAACGTTTGAATAAAACCATGATTTGTAAGCACAGGATCGAGCTCAACGCTATTACCATCGAGATTCATTTTAAATATCTTCCATTTCAATCTTCTGGTCATCAAATCACTTTTATTGCGGTGCGGATTTCCAATTAAATGTTAGAAATAGTCGCAAATTAATTTATTTCTTTATATTGCTTAGTCAATATTATCACAGTAATTTTTAATGATCTATATATTTTTTTATATTCCACTTTATTGCAATTACCAAAGAAAACATTATAATAAATAAGCTTATTTGCAGTACTACTATCGTCTTCAAAAAATTAGACGGTTTTAAATTATATTTCATAATTCGTGACCAACTTCGAGTTTTTCGCCCATGCGCCTAAATTAATGTAGTTAATGTAATGCAGTAAAGAATATCAAAAGTTTTTTATATTTTTAGGCTTAACTACGAAATTTTTGCATAAAACACACACGTTCTCGTATTGCGCACAACGGTTTTAGCTCCGTATTTTGAAGAAGGCTTTACATAAAATCCTACCAATAAGAGTCTAGTAGCTCAACGCTATCTTTAACAAGTTTAAAATATTCACGGAAACTGAACCAATGAGGGTAATTTCAAAAGGAGAAATTCATAGCATTTAAAACATACAGGTAGATATTTCGCGGACTTTCATTTATTCGTTGTACATTATTCATGAAGCTGGTGTCTCCGTAACGAGTCAGCTCGAGCGAAACCTACCGTCGATAATGAACTAAAGTTTTTATTCCGATACCAATTCCCTGCCCTTCATTTACCAGAGTTTTACGTCTGATGTCCACCACTACAATGCAAGCCTGCGCTATAGTTGTATCACTTTTGCAGGCCATTAGCGTCTTTCTAAACAAAGATATATATAAAGGGTTTTCGATTAGGGACATAACAATTTTGTATCTTTACATGAACGCACCCTTAATTTTTTTTAATAAATTGTTAATGTCAAAACGTTACTTAAGGTCAACATTTTTGTAATAGTAAAGTTTACGAACCACGTTTAGAAAAGATTAAAAATTACTACCGAAATTCTGAGTCGGTGGTCGCAACTTTAAAAGCGCTTACTCCAATTTTCGGCCGTAGCTCACTTCTGGCTCAATGGATTTGTTAATAAGCAAAATATGCGTTATTGGTCAGCAACAAACCCACATGTGCTTCTTGAGACACCGTTGCATCCGCAAAAAAATACTGTTTGGTGCGGTTTTCGTGCCGGAGGTGTAATTGGGCCGTATTTTTTCGTGGATGAAAACGACCGTTACCGTCAATGGAGAGCGCTGTCGTGCTATGTTGGAAGAGTATTTTTGGGCAGAATTGGATGGACTTGACATCAACGATATGTGGTTTCAACAAGACGGTGCCACTAGCCACACATCAGGTGTCCTTAATGGAAAACTCGATACGTATATATATATTGTGTAACTTATTTGCACTAACTTAAGCACAAAAATAATATTATAATATATTATTAAATGAAAATATTATTAAAAGGGATCAGTTACAGTTTTCCGTTTTGAAATAATACAAGTAAATTATTAAAATTACTACTTAAAAAGCACTCGCAGACAAAGTTCCTTTCAGTGTGCTCGCTCACAAAGGCCAGATTTTGCAAGCCACTAATTAATTAAACAATAGGTACATGAAAGACGCATCCTTACCAAGAAAATCTTGACGTTCTCGCTCAGAATCTTAAGAAGCTTCTGTGCGTTTTAAATTCAAGATATTCGTTCAAAGGGATTTCGCGTGTAGCCTAATTAATCAGCTTTCATTAATCCTAAATTTACATTGATAGCATCCGGTCAAACAGTTGACTGCAATGTATAAATTATTTTTGGCTTCACGCTGTAATTTGGAGCAGGGTACATATATACATATGTACTGGGTACAGGGTAGCTAGAGGGTGCCTAGTGTTAAGGCACTCTTTCTGCTGAATTATCAAGATTGCCTGAAATGGCGGAACTAAGCGCCGCGTTTTGTTTGTTACCAAATCGAAGATCGATTAAATAATTCATTAAGTGAGTAGTAGTGAGAGTAAGCGAAAATGGAGCCCACAATCATCGTGTGTACAGTGATCTTGTGTGTACAGTACAGTGATCGAGTGACACTCTTGTAATTTTTTAATTTTTTAGGGTTCCGTCCCGCGTGGAGGTGTCAAGCTTAAGCTCATATTAATAAATAAGGTTAAGTTAAAATAATAAGTAGGTAGATTTTATAAAAAAACAAAATTTCGTAGTAAAAAAAAATCGTACAAATTTAAGTTTATCTACTTTATTAATTGTACTTTTCGGTAAATCTATAATCCTGAAAGTGCGGAACCCTCAGTCGCCCTTTCATACATGATAGGTATCTACACCTCTTAAGTATACAATAGTTTATTTAAGCAGTTGTAGATAGCGAACCTACGCCTAAGTTGTATAATATGTAAGTCGCTCTGAAAAATACTGTATAAAGAATTTTACTATAAAAAAATTATCTCATATTCTCATAAATCACTGTAATAACAGAAGGACTAGAGAAAAGAACATTAAAATTAAACCTTTCTGACAGTTTAATATGATAATAGAAATATATTCTTGGAAAATAAAAAGTTCTTAGTAAGGGGAGTTTACGTTACCTCGCGTTTTCGCTAAGCGAAGCGTAGCATTACTTCAATATAATATGCCATATAGCCAGAGCCAACCTAGGAATTAGGTTCTTAAGTTCCCGGTATTATGACACTCCGTTACCATCACTTCCGTTTCCCACTTTTCACCTAATTCTGGGGATTTTGCGTTTTGAGTGGGCGCCTGACTTAAAATGATTATTACTTACGATATTTCAATATTAGAATATTGGCAAAGTAATGTACTTTAATTTGTCTTCCTGAAGTGATTATTGATTGGTCTCGAACTAAAATTAAAGAATATATATTTTCATTATCTTTTACTATATTTGCTTTAGTTAAATTATCATTTTTAATTAAAGTTTGGTAGAAATCATAGAATAACTTTATATATGTATTTGTTCAGTTCGTTAGTAACTGCTACTATCATTAGAAGTTTAGTTTCCGTAAAATAAGCTGGTTTGGACTGGCCAGGAACGTAATAATATGAATGAATAACAAAATTTTAATGATGCAAATGAAAACATTATATATATTTTTAAACGTTATACATACATTGTTAACTTATTTTAATGGTTCAGCGGCATATCGTACGACTGTCGGACGCGACGGTTGTAGGTTTGATTTTTACTCAGTACATTTTTATTACCTAGCTCTGATAAAAAGACAAAGCGCGGCATAAATTTGAAAATATTATATTTACATTTTAAGGCGGTGGAAGAAAAAAAAGACGAAATTACAAGAAATTTTATTGTCATTCATATCCATACATATATAAATATAAAATGTTAGATATAGATTATATATATATATATATATATAAGCACAGTTGCGAAAGTTCAAACTTGATCTAACATATTCTTTTTTTTCAGCTTTACGGTATCCCACACATAGCAGGGTAACAGTGGAAACCTATGAACCTAATGTTAATACACTCCATTCTCATTAAGAATCCGTCTTCCGCTCCCTATTTTCCGTTGAATTCTTAATGCATTGCACGTTGAGTGGCGGAACTCAACGCCACGGTTTTCTTCCTTACCAGAGCGAGAAAATGAAAAAAATAAATATTTAATTTAATATTAAATTTTTTATTTAACATATTTCGATGTTACAATTTACATCTGCAAAATATAAATTGCTTCAAATAACATGAAAAATAAACTTGACAATCAACTAATCAACTAATATTAAAGAACTATTTTCAGGCGATTAAAACCCGCCTATTTCCTGAATGTATATTTTTATAGACCGACAAATAATATTCAATTTGTAGTAAAGAAACTTGTTTAAAATATTTTAACATTATTATAACAAAATAAAAAATAGCATTGTTTCTCTTAAATATAAATAATCATAATAGAAATATGACAAGACAAAGCTCATATGTGCGGGATATGTGCGGGATAAAGCGTGAAGCTAACAAAGCTCGTAATAAATAATAAATAAATTAGTGTTATTACATGAATTGCATAGTAGTATCCAACATAATATTTCATTATTCGCGAAACCTACTTCCCTCGTAGAAGCAGACAAGCTGTGAAGATGATAAATATCAAACGCGTTTGTGATTGACATAGCAAATGCAGGGCTGCCAAATTGTTCTAACTTTAATATTATTTACTTATTTATTAATATGATTGTTTAAAGATCAACAGTCTTATATTTCTTTTTTGGTGTTCTCGTGGAAAGTATTAAGAATAAATAAATATATTTAAATTTCACTATTAATAGAAATATTTTGGTTTATCACATAAATAATATTTTTTAAAATTTTGAAATCTGAATGCTATCGTGGCGCAGCGCCACAAGGGTGTGACTGTAACGCGACGGTTGTGGGTTCGGTCTCCACTCAAGGAAGTGAAATATTTATTTACGTTTATATTTCCATATCTTCGCTCTGGTGTCGATGCAAAGTGCGGCGTTGAGTTCTGCCACTCAGCACGCAATGCCTTCAGAATTCGGCAGAAAGTGGGGAACGGAGAGTCTTAACACTAGGTTCCCTCTGCCTACCCTGCTGTGTGTGGGATACAGCGTGAAGCTGATTTTTATTTAAAATTTTCTATACACTAAGAATGGGCATACGTTGAGAAATGTAGTTTCTAGTATAAGTACCTGCATGGTTTTTTGTATTTAGGCAATAATAGCTAGTAGTGTCGTTCATATAGACAACAAGATTATTATTATATATTTTACCAACAAATATTGGTTACATTATTACTAAGTTTTATTAATAAACCAGCAACAACCCTGTCGTTGTGAAATTTTTAAAAGCTATCATGGCGAGATAGCTTAGCGTAATCACTTCCTTTATTCATGGCACTGTGATACAGCAGGTGCTGTCACAACAGATGTATAAACATGGAACAATTCTACTTGTTACGTTTTATATCATTTTTATTAAAAAAAATAACATAAACATATACTTTTTTATTAAAAAATAAATATTCATTCAAAGGGATTTTATCATTTTTATTAAAAAATGATATAAAACGTAACAAGTTAATACTTTCCGGTACAAAACACCTTTCAATTTAGTATATCACGTTTAATAGTAGAAAAAATGTAAATATTCGTAATTTTCACAGCTACGGCTGGCTGACAATAATATTTTATAGCTAAAAGCTAAATCTTTAAAATAGATTGACGAGCTTACTTAAATGAAAATAAGTTTGATATGTTATTTAAACTATTATTATAAATTCATTAATACCGTACGTAGCACGGTTGGCACTGGCACAGGGCAGCAAGCTCGATTTAGTTCAATTTGCGCGCGTCGCGTGGCGATACGATGCGACTTGAAAATTTAATGATACGGTCCCCTGGCATTCAATGGCTGTGCTGGGAACTCGCACACGAAGGCGTCATTTCATAGAAGCTACTTACACACATGGTTATTCGAGGACGTTTTAAAGGGTACAAACCGCCTTACTAATATTTAATGTGGGCCAAAATCTCAAGTGCCTTTGTAGTGGACTAACATTTACAAATGTGAGGGTTTCGTTATGTAAATACTAGCTGATGTATGATTTAAGAAATATATATATTCTTAAGATTCTAGTCGTACACGCGTATAGTCGATGCTATCAAATGAATACAGAAACTACAGCTTATATATTCTTCACGCAATATACGAAAAATAAATAGACCTTTTTTTGCAACTAAAATTAATCGAGAAGTTTTAGAATAATATTTATAAATAATAATTATCAGCTTCATGCTGTATCCCGCAAATAGCAGTGTAGGCAGAGGGAACCTAGTGTTAAGACACTCCGTCCCTATTAAAACACTTTCGTTCCCCACTTTCTGGCGAATTTTGGAGGCATTGCGTATTCAATGGCGGAAATAACGTCGCGCTTTGCCTCGTCACCAGAGTGAAGAAATTAAAATTTGAAATATTTCATTCCGTAAGAACCCAAACCCTCAATCGTCGTTAAAAAATGAAGTAAAATACGGTAAATGATGCCGTATTACAATACAATAGACTCTTGAGGCTGCTGTAGGCTCAATTCATACTTCGACTAATGTTTCTATTAAAATTATTGTTGCCTTTCTGGTCTAGTCAGGTCAAGGCGAGAGAACTACATTACATACCATTATTTTTTGAAAATAACAAGAATAATATTATAAAGAAGACTAAGAAGTTATCGGTATAATAGCTGGATACTAGACGAAATTTAGTAGGTTTATTAAGTAACAATTATTGTCTCTTAAAAAAATCGTTATTGATATTTTATCTCGAACTGATTTTTCTTTTCTAATGGGCGTGGTATTTTAAAAAGGAAAAAGCTGTATTTGAAATAATAATATTTATTATAGATTCAAATATCTCCTATAACATTTTACGTGAAAGGAGTTTTAATTCCATATGTGTGGAACACACTGGCAGACTAATTAGATTTACTGGACTGCTCTAGTTAGAATTAAGCTATAGACTGCGGATTTCATTTACATACAGCTTACCAGATTAATATTGTATAGATTGTATATTTCTATCTAGAATTTATATTTAAAAGCTCCTCTTCTTCTCTTTCAAAATTTATTTCTCCTCTTCTCTCATAAAATTTTATTATTAGATTGAAACATTTTGTATAGAAAAAATCCGATATACACCTATGTTAGAGCATGTATAGTTGAAAACCAATGAACAGTTTTGTTAGAAACGTATGCACGCTTTTGTAAGGTACAACGAGCGTGGTCGAGCCTCACTAACAGTATTTCACCAGTGACCAGTGCGAAATAGCATGCCATGTTGTAACATGTTTTACTAGAAAGAGAACTATTTCTATTTGATTTTATACGAAAAACTGCTGACAATCATTGAAAGGTTTTTGCTCCCAAAAATAAAGTTGGTGTAAAAGTTTCACTTGTTTCATATCGAAGTCATTTTCGAAGCATTCGAAGTTGTTAGATTTATGTAAAATGAAAAGGAAATCATAAACAGGTCTTTGTTCCTTTCAAAAATCAATGTCAATCACGGAAATATAGAACAGGACTCTCAGGAAAAAATATATATTTTTTCCTGACAGGACTTCATCAATTGGGCCAATACGGAGCTACTAAATATACGAGTATGTCTAATTAATTGTAATTAATATTTAAATCATATTAAGCATAGAACCCGCACTTTACGCATGCAGATGTGGTTAATTGCAAACAGACGGCTTACGTATTCATAGGAGTTCCTCGACCGCGCAGTGATAACTTAATTCTGGAACCGAGGATGGCTTAATCAATTTGCAGCTTTGAATTGTCTTCGCTTTTATAACTTGTTCATTCATTTCGCAATGGCCTTACCTCGCGTTTAACTGAGATTATAGCAGTGTTAAGCCTACAATAAGCTTTTTATTTTCGTATTAAGTCATTAATTTATTTATTAGACGAAATGGTCTTACTTTATTATTACTAACACTGGCAGATTCATTGCCTCTTAGATCGAGAATGTAAGGTTAATTGGTTATTAGCAATATTCACTTTTAATTGTCTAAAGCTTAGCTACCTGTTTCAATATCATAACTAAAAAATTGCCAATAACTAGAAGTAGATGGTGTGTGTTTAGCTTTTGCAAATGTGTCTGTAGTTCGCCTTTGTCTCGACGGCACTCACTTCACTGGCTAATTGCTCCTCTTTCATAGTGCAGCGAACAAGAAAATGTTGTTAAGAATTCTCTATATTGTTCCTTAATTGAACTTGTTCTTACTCGGCGGTAGCACCGCGTGGTTAGCAAAATGCTCTATAATTATTGCGATAATTAAAAGAACGCCTAGGTCGTACCTTGTAATTATAACTTGGCTAAGATTAGAACGCGGCGCGCGGTGTTGCGTTCTGCCACTCGACACGCAATGGCTCCAAAATTCGGCAAAAAGCTGGGAATGGAGTGTCTTAACACTAGGTTCCCTCTGTCTACCCTGCGGTGTGCGGGATACAGCGTGAAGTTTTTAAAAAAAGATAAAAATATATATTTTTATACTTATATAGTGCTTTCTGGACATGTTTAGCCATTTGCTATCAACTAATATTGCAGATATTATACCTGATGACCACTAGGCAAAGTATTGTTATAATTTTAGGTAAGGTACCTTACCTTATAATGACGTTGACCTTGTACGTGTCAGTTTTATTTTGCTTTTATATTATTTTAAAAATTTAGATAATTTTAATTGGCTTAAAATGTAATATACATTTTAGACTAATTAAAATTATCTAACGCCGTCAATATCATATTTATGAATATATATATGCTTATAACTTATAACAGAAAACTAACCAGCGGAATAGAACAAATCCCAACAAATTAAATCTTCAATTCTTCTGTTGTAAAGGAGAATAATAAAATATAAATAAGCCAAAATCCCAAAA
>DWGR01001938.1:0-14750 GCA_018247715.1 Heliconius burneyi | reverse complement strand
ATGTTCATAATTTTGTTTAAAACAGTTAAACTTACAATTACAGGTTTCTTCTTCAGTCAGTTCTAAATATAATAAGATGATTTTAACTAGTTTAACATATCGAGTAACCTCGTAAGTCGTATGTTTTAACTTATTACGTATTGTCTTTATATATGAGAAACAAAATTGCTTCACATTATTTAAGTTTGTGAATAAAAAGTAAATTATATTCCAAACGAAATTATTGATGATTCATCAACGAAATATCTGATGTATCAGTAATACCTATTCCATTATTTTCCGTCCTATTCCATTAATTTTCTAATGACGAATCTTAACGCTGTATCTTATCAGGTGTATGTGTATGTACTTTATTATTTTTTATTAATTTAAACATAATTGCTCCGAGTGGGGTACAAATCCACAACCTTCCTTTACATTTGGCCTCAATTCAACTCTGAATATTAAATAGAAATTACAAAACCGTCCACTAACACAACTTGTATCATTCGATTACATGATTTCGATGTAACAATGTATCTATCATTAACTCCTTTCTCCAAGCTATATCTCTGATAGCTCACCGTTTATTGACTGTTTGTCGAAAGCGACTCTATCTTAATTCATTGTCGCGTTTTTGCCATCCACCATTCCATATAACCATTGTGGCACATCTAGAAAGCGACTGTTGATTTTTCTATTATATTGAATGTCTTTTGTGTTCGAAGAATTTGCTCTATTGTTTTTGTTTAGTTTTACTTTTCTCTTGAACGTTTGATCGTTGTCGATTTAGACCTCTATTAGAGTTAATGCGATGATAATTATCAAGTGATAAATGCTGGAGTGAGTTCTTTACAGCGGCCCGTTCGTCTTGTCGTTGTTTGACGTTTGTTTAATCTGTTGTCTTTGATTGCAATGATTGGTGAAATGGTCGTGATGAAATATTTATGTACGCTTATTACGTTATGCATGCAAATGATGAGCTAACTTGTCAAGACAAATATGATTATACGCCTAGGATTTGGATCAGTTTTTTATGTGAGATCTGTTTAGATCAGGGGCTCCCAACCTTTTCTTGATCAGGGACCACTTTTATATCAATATTGCTAGCAGGGACCACTATGTAGGTCTGTACACAAATTTTAATGCCGGCCCACTAAAATTAAATTTGTTCGCAGAACATTTATAGGCTTCTGCGGACCACTGGTTGGGAACCACTGGTTTAGATAGAGGCAAAAGCTGAAAAAGAGGCGCTGCATCTTACTTTAAACATTTCGATTGTTGGAACAATATTTTCATTTCTGGTGTCAAATAAAGAGCGGCATTGCAGGCGTTGCATGCTTTTTGCACGCACGCGCAGATTTTTAACAATAAAACCTGCAAATGTTAAGCCTAAAAAGTACAAATTTTTATATTAGAGTTTTATACAAATAATTTATATTGCAGTTAAAATTATTTATATAATAAAGTATATACAAAAAGATTTATTTGACCATCAAACCTAAGATTATCAAATCTTTAAGAAGCTTTTCTAACTGGCCAACTTTCTCAAATACTCGCGCCGTTTAAGGCCATCACGATGAATGATATCCACCTCGTGCAGACTCACCGGCGCCTCGTGCATCGCGACGAAAGTGCAAGTCGTAGTCGATACTGTTCGATTGTGTATCGATTTTAGTGCAATATCGATTTTAGAATTTGCGTAATGTGAAGGAAATGGATTTAACTATTTTTTTTAAAGATCTTGTTCGCGATAATTTTGTTTAATTACGTTAATTGGTGCTTATTTGATTTTTAATATTGCAACAACTTTACATTTAATATTTTATGCGAGTATTTTTTTAAATATTTAAATCTATTTTTTTTTCATTGCTTGCTATAGTTTTTAGGTATATAAAAGTACAATGTAAAGTTTCTAACGGAATCTTAATTAATATGTAATTTATTTATTTTTGCTCTTTTTTCTGCTCTTCGCTTTAACCTGCATAGCAAGGCAGATAGAAAGAAACTAGTGTCAAGATAATCCATTATTTAGTCTCTGAGTTGTGAAACTCTACGCTGTGCTCTGTCCAGAGTGGATAAATGAAAAGATATACATTATAATATCCCAAACTAGGATTTAACACACAACTATCGTTCACAGTGAGACACTGTGCCACTGCGCCGTGACGGCCACAAATATTAATTTATATCCCCTTAAAATCCGATGCAAGCATATAAAGCTTACATAAAATTGTCGTTTCTATCATGTGCTAGTGGATTTATAGTATTAGTAATTAGTTTTAGTATCCATTATAGATTAGAAAGTAAAGGACACATACATACACACATGCTAGTACACTATCATTTACGAAATGGCAGCTCATAAATCTTTATTTATATATCGTAAAGTATTTTATAAGATTGAATTTTTTAAACGTCAACATAGCTCAGTTTTTATTATTATTTTTAAACACTGTGGTTGTGGATTCATTTGTTTTGTATTTTTTAGTATCACGTTTTATGCTACGCACGTGCAGCTCAGTAGGAAGAAGGATTCTAATGTTATGACACCCCGTTCTGAGCTTTCTGTCTGAATTCCAGCGTGTTGAGTGGTGTAGCTAAACGCCGAGCTTTATTTCGCCCAATCAGCAATGAAAATTATCGATTCACCAGAGTGGGGATCGCATCTATAACCGACGTGTTTACAGTCAGGTGCTGTCCCACTACCTCCCAATCGTTTCAAAACCCGATCAATTCAAAAATATTATAAAATTTTAAAGTTAAATTTAACCCTTCTAACAATAATATATAGCTTAAACGTCTATCATCCATATTGCCTTCCTTCATATGACACCAGGAATAACCATTAATTTAAATCTGGCGGCGCATTTTACGCATGTCGAGGATAAATTTATGATACTTTAGTATTATGAATCGCATGTGCGAATGCCACCTAGTGCTTGTGAGTTACTTTATAGCAAAATAGTTATAAGACTTGTTTTAAATTAGAATGTATGTTTGTTTGTTATTTTTAATCGTATGTGACTGTTGATGTGGTTGTGAGTTCGATATTTACTTGAAAAGTTTTTGTATTTCAGCTATTTTCGTATTCATTTTAATGAAATCTTTGTTAATCGAGATCCTAAACTAATGTTAAAATACTACGTTCCCATTAAGACACTTCCGTTCCCATTTTTCCGCCGAATTCTCGAGCTCCAAATATATTTGAGGAAATGAAAATATAAAATATTTCATTTCTTCGAGTGGGAATCCAACCCACAATCGTCGCGTTTGCCTTCACCTCCATGTGCTCCTCCGCGACGTCAGAGTCCGCAAATTTTGTGATATTTTAATACTTTGTTCTCTAACTGCAACTATAAATTTACTGTTTAACTATGAAAAATATTTTTGTATGTTTGTGCGAGTGCTTGTGTTTGTCACGCACACCCACAAGAAAACCTAACAATTTTCCTAATATTTAACACGTTTTGTCAACAACATTGTAACATTTTCTATATTCATACACAAAAGTCAAACAGTATTGCCGTAAATCAATGGTTTACGTCCAGTTTCTAGGACAGCCGTGCGGTCGTAAACCATTGAGCATGTTATATTGTGTACTAATGTGATGCGTGTTTGTTTGTGTCTTTTGTTGTTCTAGTTCGTCTGTTTTATTGACTCTGGAAGGTGGTTTTGAGATTTGTTTTTTTATTTGCTTCTTCAACGATGTATCCTTCATATAGTGGGGTCACTTTAGGTGAGCTAGTGTTAAGGCACTCCGTTCCCAGAACTGTCCAATTTTTTAAGACGTTGCATGTTGAGTAGTGGAACTCAACGGTGTGATTTTTATGAAATGGTGACGTGGTCCTGCCTGTCGTTATTTTTAAAGAAATAAAAAAACATTGTTTCTTCTTGAACTGTTTAAAGTAAAGTTTCTGATTATTACCAAAAAAAAAAATAATAATTTTGAAATTTAGAATAGTTTATAGAGGCCGTCCCGGCGCAACGGCACATGGGTGTGACTGTAACGTGACGGTTGTAGGTTTTATCCCCACTCGAGGAAGTGAAATATTTATATACGTTTATATTTCCATTTCTTCGCTCTGGTGTCAAGGCAAAGCGTTGAGTTCTGCCACTCAACATGCAATGCCCTCAGAATTCGGCAGATAGTGGGCAACGGAGAGTCTTAACACTGAGTTCCCTCTGCCTACCCTGCTGTGGGCGGTATACAGTGTGAAGCTGATTTGATTTGATTTTTTGATTTTAAATTTCTTTATCTGTGACACCGTGTTCTAAAGTGGGCATAGACTAATTTATATATGAGTTGTCAATTATTAATTGATACAAAAAGATATTTAAGTTTAATTTACTATTGAATAGTCTCTATACTATTGAAATGTAAGTCCCCGATACCGTTAGCTTGTTGCTAAGCAATATTTTCAGCGACGTACTGAGATCATTTATTAGAAGAAAAACTAAAAGTTTATTTTTCTTTGATGGTTTTTTAGGGTTCTTTTTGATCCTAAAAACGTTTTGTTTGTTATGGGGTTAACACTGTTAAAATTATTTATTTGGATATTAGTGTTGTTAGGGACTACGGAAAAACGTTTAAATTGCTCTACCATACTATATGTGGACAACACGTGAAGCTAGAAATTTAAGAATTTTAAATAAATAAAAAGGGGCCAAAAGCATGTGACTGTAAACGCTACTGGTTGTGGGTTTGATTCCCACTCGAGGAAATTATATATTTAATATAAGCATTTTCTCACTCAGGTAACAAGGCAAAACGCGGCGATGACTTCCGCCAATAAACACGTAATGCCTCCAGTATTCAGCGGCATCAAGTAGAGAACATAAGTTTCTTAATGAGAACGGAGTGTCTTAATGCTAGGTTCCCTCTGCCTATATACAGCTAAAAAACAATATATCTACAATTAAAAATAACCACAGCTACCAGTGTTAAGGGCCCCACACGGTAGATAGTTATCTAGCCTCACGCAGCAGATTCGATACGCACAGCATTTGTATTGTCCTCTGATAGTGGTAACGGTACGCGCGCGCTGACCGGTTGGGGACCCTGACATAGTTATTGGGAGGGAAGCTACTGAATATGTGGCTTAGGTCTGTTGGGATGGTGGAATTTAAAGGAACACCTTTTAGGTATTTTCTGCGGTGTGTGTTCGGGCAATGGTCAAAAACAGTTCTACTTTTTAGTGTTGATAAATTTGTTTCAATTATCAGAATTATTAAATCAAGGTAAAACGAGACAAATCGCGGCGTTGAATTCTTCCACGCAAAACGCAATTTCTTTGGAATTGGACGAAAAGTGCCGAACGCAAATGTCCCAACACTAGGTTCCTAGGTTCCTTCTGCCTACCATGCTATTTGCGGCGTGAAGCAAAAAAATAACTTTTACAGCCCTAACTAATATATATATTTAGTCAGTATCAAAACTTGAATATTTAACACCAAAAAAATACCATTTACTTATAACAATGGTCAAAATTATAGGCGTTTCTTTGCATAACCTATCATTAAAACGGTGCTTTCTTCGTAAGATTGTTTCTTTGATCGCTTAAATTCACATTATCCAATGACACACGTACGTGTTAGTGTCGACGGCCTTTGTACCTGAAAGATCGGTCAAGTTCAACTGTACAGTCGATTAGAAATACTATCTAAGTATTTATATTATAAAGAAGAAGATTTTGTTTGGTCGAAAGCGCTTATCTCTAGAACGATTTTTTGAATTGAAAACATATATTTGTATTGGATAAACGATATCGAGGAAGGCCATAGATAGAGCCCACTGTACCTGTCGTCAGAGTCCACACTCTCCACACAAAACATTTCATGTGTAAGGAGTAAGAATTGTTTACTCCATTTAATTGCGTGGACTAAAAACCCAGTAATTATGTTAGGTTTATAAGGTTACCCAAAATGAATAAAGGATAGCTTAATAAATGTCTAACCTTTTTAGGATTTAACAAATAAATATAAATTGTTCAGTTCAGTACGACAAGTGCGGCGTTGGGTACCTCCGCTCAATAAGCCAAGTCTCGAAATTAACTGGAAAGTGTAGGTGCCAGGGGAAATTAAAAGAAATTGACTATTTTGTAAGAAAACTGAAAGAAAACGATATTTTACATTTTATAAACTACACCAACGAAGTTACGGGCCCTAACAATTTTAAAAACAAACCCAATGAACATTAGCTCGACTGTACCTTGTGTAATGTAATTTAGGGTGACTGACCTTAGGTGACATCACCGCACACACTTGTACCTACAGCTCGAAGAAATTCGCATTAGGGTATAAGGTCGAAATCCTTCAAGGAATCTACTTCAAGATAAAGAAATCGACAAAAAATAACCATAAAATTATCGAAATGGACAAAATAATATAAAAAGACTTGAGAAATTATCCTCATCAGTCACTTTGTGTAATGATAACTTGGCTCTTTTATTATTTGTATTCAAACTGGCACTCTCTTTAAATATATTCTTTAAACATGCTGGCATTGTGCGAGTGTATAACTTGTTCAATATAAATATGTAATGCAAATACATACTTATTATATTTTTTTATAGCCCTTGTATGTGGTTCCAGTATTAGTGTATCAGTATCGATAAGCGTAAAACTAAAATAATAAAAACTGGCCAAGTGCGAGTCGGACTCCGAAGTCCCTCGAAGAGTTCCATAAAACCGGCAAAAAAAAACATGTTTATTGTATGGGATCCCCTTAAAATATCCATTTTATTGTGTTTTTAGTATTTGTTTTCAGTTTTCATTTATATAACCTGGTGCGAAAGCGATAGAGAAATCTTTTGGGTACGAAAATCTAAAAAAAAAACATCTTTACTTACATGAACCAAGGTATTGGCGATTTGTAAGAGACTGAAACAGCAAAGAGTATTTAGATCAACTTTAAAACTATTCGCCCATATGTACCCTGACCAAATGTGTGGGTTGTTGTTTACTTTCATTGGCCAAAGTTTACTCTGGCGTCGAGTGCCATATGCTTACCATAGTTTGGGCAAACCCAATACGCCCACTGGACAAACACAATGATAATTTGAATATACTGTTAATGTCTTTATGATATGTCAATGGTTTTTTTATTATAGACTTGCCAAATATTAGTAGAGAAGAAAGCTTTTACGATTTTGAACTAAATCGTCTTAGTACCTAATTAGTCCTTAAGTGTGGAATACACTCTAAAAATATCAAAAATCGTCATAGTACTTTTGATATGTAATGTAAAGTGGAGGGAACGGAGTGAACTCTACCCTCTACCTACCCTGCTGTGTGCGGGATACAGTGTGAAGCTGTATAATATAATTTTATCAAGTAAGCTAATTCAATAACCACCACTACCAGTTCCGAATAATGATAGAGATATAAAGGTATTTTATTTTGTCAGTGCATTTAGATAAAGTGTTACCTAGTCATAGTAAAGATGGATATTCATTTGTTTATTTCGTTTTCAGGCCAGCAGAAAGATATCAAAATGCGGATATCTCTTCGTGGCGCCGGGCTGGGACTTCTCCAATCCGCTCTACAGGACAAAGGTAAAATTAGTTTACGTACTTTTTTAAATGTTTAAGTACACTTTATTTTGGAATATGGTTTTTCAGCATCACATATTTTCTGCATTATAGAACGGACGAAAGAAATTGAAGAAGGAAGTTTTAAAAAACTTCAATCCCCACTCTCTGTCCAAGACATTGGTTGTTAAGATGTGGAACTCAATACCACTAAATTAGGATTCCTCTGAATTAGTATTGAACCCACAACTATCACTTTTATACGCACTGCGACACTACAACCTCAAAACAAATCAATTTAAAAAATTTAGACTTTGATTACATAAAAAAAAACAAAATTGTTATTAATAAAACAAAAACAAAACAATTTACAAACGTAGGACGATCGATTATAATGGTATGGGTGATAAAAAAAATTATCATTTTAAAATCTAAGCGTGTTTTAAGCTTCTTATGAAATAATGGATGGACTGCAAAAAACATGTAGCTAATTGTATCGAACCCACACATTGTTGATTGCATAATGAATGCGAATTCAAAACAAAAAGTTGATTATTATCACAATTATTTGTATGTATGGTACATACAAGCGGATAATACATACTTTTTTACTAATATTATAAAGTTTAAGAGTTTGTTTTGTTTGGTTGGACGCGGTAATCTCAGAAACTTTAGCTTATTGAGATTAATATCCCAAAAAATATAAAAATAAGAAAGAAAAAAGAAAAAATAGAAAAAAATATATGTTATAGATATATATTTACTCTATTATTTATTTATTTATAGGTTTTAGGGATATAGATTTCAATTTGCTCAGACGTTCAGATTTAGACGACTAACTTACTTATACTAATATATGTTATAACGGATCGATCTAGTAATGACACAGTGGAAAAGCATATCGATTTCCCAATTTTTTTTTTGCTTTGGTAACATAGTCCCGTATTCTCACAACACGTGTTATCTCGGGAACTAAGGGGTGCGTGGGTAATAACAGTTTCCTTGCTTTTACCTTGCTCTATAACGTGAAGCTATATACCAACATACGTTCGTTCATAATTCGTCGTGCATTTGTTTGTCATTGATTTTTTATTAAAATATCGCAATATTAGTTTAAAAATACCATAAATTATAGTAAAATAAAAAATACAATAAATATACGCTTGGTTCACAAAAAAACGTCAAAATAAGTTTAACAAGAAACGTAAGGTCACATTGACATTAGCAGAAATAACAAAACACATGCGTGTTGGTTTCGAAGAATCAAAATTTATTATTATTTTGTGATTATATTGAATGATTGTTATCAGTTTTTTTGCACATTTGTAATTAACTTATTTTTGTTATTTCATTGTTTATCAACAAAATATTTGGAAAGAATCTGGTTAAGTGCGAGTAGGATTCGCCCACCGAGGGTTCCATCCACTTCAGGTTTATATGTCAACGACAATATTTTAATTTCTTCGCTATGGGAGCAAGGAGAACGAAGTGTCTTAACACTAGGTTCCCTTTGCCTACCCTGCTATATGCGGGATACAGTGCGAACTCATAAAAATCTAACTACATCCATATATAACTAATAATGGTGAGCCATTGGTCATTGATTAAGAAAAAATGAAGACTTTTGATGTACATACGCTATGACACCGTTATCTATCCGATTGTGTGTAATAAATATTTTGTTATGGTGTTTTTTTCTATATTCGTAGCGTACGCCAATTTTTTGCTACTATATCTCTTTGGAAACAAAATTAATTCGCGTAGCTTTAAATTTTTTAGAGGCGTATACTATTATTTAGGTATAATGATATTAATGTCTACTCTTAAGTCGTAAGGATTGTTCTTTTTTAAATAAATAATAAGTAATGTTTGATGTGGTCGATCATTCATTTTTCAATGGTTATTTCAGTTTTTTTTTGTTGCTTCACGCTGTATCCCGCACACAGCAAGGTAGGCCGAGGAATTTTGGAGGCTTTGCGTGTTGACTGGCGTAACTTAACGCCGCACTTTGCCTCGCACAATATAAATTTTAATAAATATTTCACTTCCCCAAGTGGGAATCGAACCAACAACTGTCGCGCTACAGTCACACCCTTGTGCCGCTGCGCCACGACGCCCTCAACACGCAACAAGCAATGAAGTATTACAATTTGGAAAAAAAAACAATTGTAATTAAATAATTTCCGATGTTTTTTAAATTTTCTTATTAAGGCGATATTTTTTTGTTTAATTTGTCGTTTTTGTTTTATCTTACTGGGCCACTTCATTTAAGTCATACATTATTCTTCATTTATAATTCTTGTATTTTTGGATCACTTTTTTATTAAAAACCCAGTGCAAGTACATGACAATGCTTGTCAAGCTAATTATTACTCGTACGAAACACAAGAAGTACATAATTTGGCCGCGTTAATATCACACGTTATCGCAATAATTAATATCAATCAAGAGACTTGGACCGTTATGAAAAATGATCTTGTCCTTTTTTCTGCGTGTTTTCGTGTATGTGCCATACATACATACATACATACATCGTGTTCAGCAGTTTTTGATTCATGTCTGACACCTTTTGATGGTGCCGACCCTTTGAATTAAGAAAAAACCGAATAAAATCATTATTTTGGCATTTACTTCGTTATGGTTGAGGCTCATGTAATATTTATAAGTTTATCTGAAATAAATGATCTCTTTTCAGTTCAGTTATTGTGCAATCAATATTGTGCAAGTTTGGTTGTCAGTCTGGACAAGTTAAGTCAACTGGACTAATAATTTTATATACCTATTATAACCGGAAATAAGAATAATTCAAGTATATTTTTCCATGTGCCTCAAACCACCTGTTCTACGATGCCTCGACCATCTTACATATACAAATAAAACTACAATTTTTTCATATTAATTGTAGCTTATGTGTTATTCTGATGTAAATATTGTATTACTGTAAAATTTCATCCAATTCCGTTCAGTAATTTTTGCATGAAAGTAAAACAAACATACACATTTATAATGTATAGGATTATTAAATGGAATACACACCGTGAACCTTTGGGGCAAGTGACTTTATTGCACCGATAAGCACTTCAATAAATATTGTTGTAAAAGTAAGTCATGTTTCTTTTACTTTATGGCTGTACCCTGGCTTAAACTTAAAAGAAAAGTATTTTGATGGAAAGTCCAGTTTTGTACATACTAAATTATATTTTTATATTAATATTATTTGGATTTAGTTTGTTTGTTTGTTTGTTTGTTTGAACGCATTAATCTCAAGAACTAATAGTTCGAATTGAAAATGTTTTGTATTATATAGTCCTGCACAATGCAGGGTAAGGAGAAGGAACCTAATGTTAAGATACTTTGTTCCCCACTATCCACCGAATTCTGGAGACATTTCGCGGTGAATGGCGGAACTCAACGCCTTTTCCTGGATATCAGAGCGAGGATATGAAAATATTAAATATTTCATTTCGTCGTAAATATTTCATTTCGTCGGGGGGCAATCGAATCCACACCTGTCGCGTTAAGGCGTTTACTCCCCTGAGCCAGGCGACAGGCTTCACTTTATATGTTATTATTATTATTATGCAAATCGATAAAACTTTGTATCGGACGTTGCTGAATGCGATAAACCTCAGCGGGGGGTTACATTCCGGCGCCAAAAAGTGTAAAAAGTACGATTTTGTGGCCGTAAAGGTAAGACAAGAATTATTGACAATTTCAATGTTGAAGTACCAAATTTGACTGTCCTATCGGACAGTTTGGTAGTCGTGAGTTCAAATCCAAGTTCCAAGTTGAGGAATATTTATTTTTATTACAAAACTATCAATTAGTTGTTGTAATTAATTGCAACTACTATCTTAAATATCTATACTTCATCTATATGAATAATAATTGCGCGAAAATGCGTAAGTTGTGCTTCGATACCCTCGAAAGGGAATATTTATTTTCCTGTCTTGGTATCAAGATAAGTCGTGGCGTTGAATTCCGCCACCCATCACGCAATGTCTCGAAAATTGAGCGGTTCGTTCTGTACTCTGCTAAATGCGTGAAGCACTAAAGAAAAAGCTCACTTACTAGAAATACGTTTAAAGCAGGTATAACGTCAAATATAATGTAAATAATTTTCCGAACACGTCCTCTCAACTCCCAGTCGCAAGTATACATTTATGTAAATGATCGTGAAAGTGATTAAAGACCTCCGTCCTAAATACGGATTACGGAGGACGGAGGAACAATCGCGACTCCGTACCGTCGACATTTGCATAAATGGGGGGCGTGGTGGTCCACATCGATTATAGTCAGATAGTTTCACTATATTACTAGTGTCATTCATATTGGACTAGTTTTTATGAGTAGGTACTATAAAAAAATTACTATGGGAATCGAATTTATAACTATGGCAGTAAGACAATATATGAAATTAGTTTTTATTAAATAACTATAAGGAGTAAAGTGGTACATTCCAAGGGTCTGGGGTAACCCAGATTCCTGGTTTAAATCGAAATGATTACTGTATAGCCTTTTTTGAGGAATGGAATATCCAATACAAAGAGAGCTTTTCAATTCTATACATTAGTTCTTGGTAGTAGTGCAAACACTGTATTTATTCATTAGACAATGAAGATTTCTGTTTTTCCATTTTATTTCGGGTAGGCAGAAGAAACCTAGTGTTAATAATACAAACTGCTGCTCAACTTTCAAAGAGGAATCGAACCTTGTCGATTCGATCTCTACTCGGGGGAATCCCCATGTTTTCATCCCCATTAGTTGCTATCCCCTTGGTGCTTTGTGCTTAGTAGATGATGTGCCGATGTGCCACGACGACCTTAATCCAATTAAAACGTATTATCTAAAATTGTGAACAGTTACGTAACCCAAACTGTCTTAATTTATGTAAATTATAGTTATACTGTACTACACAAACACAGATAATATCGTTTTAAATGTTAAACATTTAGAGGGCTAAGTTCGGGTTGCTTTACCAAGGGGCTTGAACTAATCGTGCCTTTAAGCAAGATAACACTTGTGCAATTTAGTTTAAAGCTAGCTTTAGCTATAGAATACTATAAAATTAAACATTGCCTTCTGTGTAATCTACCTATATATTAATACGTGAAGTAAAAACTTTGTACCCCTTATTACGAAAATTGTGCGAATGACGAAGAATAAAATTTGGCATTTTTTTGTTAGTATTTTTTTTATTTATGCAAAAAAAATACATTAAATTAACTCACTTAACTTGCACTTTTGTAGTAATTGTACGCATCAATTGGTTCTCTAGTATATATATATATATAAAACACACCCGTTAGTGAGTGACTTACAGACAAAGTATTGACGAAAATACGCGGCGCAGAACACTGTTTTAAGACGTGGGTGATATCACGTCAGATAAGTACATCTTAAGGTAGGATCTTAATTTAGGATTTTACTATAGGAATAGCAAGTACTGAACTCCAAGGCAAATACGTCTTCCCATAACCCACTAAAAATGTAGAACTAAATTTAAATATAAATCATAATTTAAATCGCATACAAAAATGAGTACGAGACGTGCGATAGCAACGCCTAAATGAGTCATCGCCTTTTATAGCTCTATTGATTTGGTGCACCGTTATCCTTATTGACACGTTGATTGCGTATTGTTAATCGGTTAAAATATGCTTACAAGAGTTCATGACTTTAAAAATGTCAGTTTTAAATATATTGTACTTGTTCGTAGAATAAATGTTTTTTTGAATATAGGTACGTATGACTTTATTAAGTAGGCGACTAGCTTGACTTTATTGAAGAATTGTAAATGTGGTGGTGTGGTGGTTGCGAGTTTGAGTGCCACTTGCGGGAATTAATCATTATTTTTATCTCGCTTTGGTAACAAAAGATGGCGATGAGGTTCGCCACTCTACATAACATGTCTAAAAATTTGGGCAATTGGCAAAAATTGGGATAGTAGGGAACGGAAAAAGCATTATAAGCATACAAATGGATGGAAAAAGCAGCAAAGAAGTTTTCAGTATGTAAAGGAGACCTAGTATAGACACACTTCGCCCCTACTTGTCCTCCTTTGTTTTGAAACATTGCGTGTCCAATAGTTTTCCTTAATGTGTAACAAACGTTAAAAGTAATCCAAACATTACAAAGATATTTTCATATTTTGTAAAATAACTTCTATATCAGTGAAGTGTACACGGAACTTATGCCAATGTTACCTAAAGGAACAACGGAAATAGCCTCTTCCATCTCTTCCTTTAACATTACTACGTAATAAATTATAATTTGTCGGAAACAAGTGTTATATGAACCGGCCATACATTTATTACGATATGCTTACGTAAGAGTTGCTTGTAAATTACCATTTTGAACATTTTTTAGCGTTCTGTACTTTCTGTCTGAATTAGAAACTAATTCATTCGTCTAAGTGGTAGTCGAACCCACAACCGTAGTAGAGTAGGAGAGTATCAAATGAAACGAATACCAAAACACTCCGCTCTCCTCTTTCTATAAATATCGCATGACTAGTATTAATCTATAATTTTGTCATATCAAAATGTGGAATATAATGTCGAAACATTAATACTGTAATTTCCTCGGCTTTCTACCGCCTCTATCACAACTCGGTTGTCAAGTAGTGCAAATTGTACGCACGACTGGCCACGTTTCTTTAAACTGGGCTACTCGATGAGAAGTTGTGCTTTTGATTATATATAGACCGTTGTGGCACAGTGGTAGACCGTCTAACTGTTAACGCGGTTGTGGATTTGGTTCTCACTTGGCGGAATAAATTAACTTTATTTTCTCGCTCTAGTAACAAGGCAAAGAACGGCATTGAGTTTTCTAATATACATTCATTTCTTTCAGAATAAAAAACATTTAAAAAAAATTACGCATATAGACAGAGACCATAACTAGTCTTATTTCTAATCCCCGATTAGCGATGCAAAGCGGTATTGAACGAAAGGCTTCGAGTGTAACAACGCGTAACTTGTACAGTTTCTTAAATCAATTGGTTGTGAAGCAATGCGTGTTACTGTACGGTATACATATACGTAATGTAAATAGAATTAGATTTTTTTAAAATTATATTGAATTGCGAGTTGAGGTACGGAACTCAACGTCTCACTTTGTCTCGTTGCTAGAACGGTTTTCGAAAATTTAGATTTAAGCTTCTACGATAGGTATTTGAGTTTTCATTTCATCATCAGAATTTTGAGTCTTTTAATATTATCTTAGGTTTTAAAAGCA
>DWGR01001937.1:0-14752 GCA_018247715.1 Heliconius burneyi | reverse complement strand
ACACAGTAGTATTTTTTCACAAATATCGATCAATCAATAAGGTAAATTGACAAATTATTCTACTTAAACAATAATTTTTATATTTTGTATGTATTTTCATGACATTTTCAAAACTTTTCCGTTAAAGTGGCACGATTTTCAAAATTATTTATAAGACAATATGCATCAGATATTCTTTAAATTTAGAAATAATTCGCATTAGTGTATCCAATAACAACCGGCGGTCTCAGAGACCTGTATGGAATCGTTAAATAATTTTTAATTTTTTTACAAAACGTGGCGTGTCTATCATACGAGTTTGAGTATATCCAGTCGGGCAGGCAGATTTGAACCTCCTTACCGTCCGAGGCCCGTCCACAGGAGGCCGGGGTCGTGGTGGTTGGCTGCGGGATACCACGCCTCCACGTCCGATCTACGGTTGTAAGATCTACATACAAATTATATTTGGATATCGATGAATATAGGATTAGGGTGTGAGTGGGGATGAATCAAATAACTTTTTTTTCAGCTTCACGCTTTATGCCGCATATTGCAGAGTACGCAAAGAGAAAGAATTGTTAAGAACTCCGTTCTCCGCCTTCAGACTGATATCAAGCCATAGTTTCCCTCATCAGAGTGAGCATAAGAGAAATTAAAATAATACATCGCCTGAGTGGGGACCAAACCTACGACTATATCGATTACGGTCATCGCTGTTTACCACGATAAGCCCCATAAGAAAACATTATTATAGAAATTCGCTACAACAATAAATCAGCTTCACGCTGTATCCCGCGCACAGCAGGGTAGGCAGAGGGAACCCAGTGTTAAGACACTCCGTTCCCCACTTTCTGCCGAATTCTTGAAGCATTGCGTGTTGAGTGGCAGAACTTAATCCCACGCTTTGCGTCGACACCAGAGCGAAGAAATGGAAATATAAACATAAATAAATATTTCACTTCCTCGAGTGGGGATCGAACCCACAACCGTCGCGTTACATTCACACCATTGTGACGCTGCGCCACGACGGCCTCAATAATAAGTATTGTAGTAACATATAATCAATTAAGGTAAATGAATCAATTAAACTAAAATGTTCTAATCGATGCAAAATTTATAGCAACGCGAATTACTATTTTTGAATATAAATAGTAAATTACTTTTTTAACTTATAGTTTCGATATCGAAAGCTCTTCATAACTGTCTTTAACCGACTTCTGTAAGAAAAGGAGGTCATCAATTCGACTGTAACATATTTTGTTTTCAGCGTTGTAGCCCGCAGATAGCAGGGTAGGTAGAAGGTACCTAGTTCACGACACTCCGTTTAAGTATACATTACAGTGTACATGAAATTCAAAAATTTTTTAAAAGTACTTTATTAGTAGTCCAAGGTTTCTTCCACACTACTTTAGGAGACTTTCAACGGTTTCATATTACAAAATATTCTAAAAGGAAAAATTATAGCTTAGCCTTCTTCCAGTGTCTAGTATTAGTATAAGCTTCGGATAAGTTAAATAGCTTTTTCTCAATAAATTAAAAATGTCTAGATAAAATAAGTTAGTCAATTGTTTGTCTTATGTATGTAAATGTCAGTAAATATGCCAATAAATGTAGTTTTAAATAAGAATTCTTTGTACTTATAAGGATAAATGTGCAAATAGATATCAACTTCATTGATTTAAAATAATATTTATTTAAAAAAAAAGTATAGAGATATGAAAAACTGAAGGCCCTTCTCTCTTAAGCAGCAGGCACTACTAAGCTATACGTCGTGTTTTCAAACCTATTCGTATATATAATTTGCATTCGTAGAACCAGCAATAGATGCTCAAGAAATGCTTCCCTATTCTTTTTATTTTATTATTGCATTTCCTTCAATTATAAATAAATAAAGAGGGCTGTGTATTTTTACTTAATTGGTTTCTTTTCAATTCTTATAAATTATTTATAAAAGACTACATTATGTTTGTTAATGTTCTGTTTATTGTCGTGGTTTCAAATTGGACTAAAATATTATAAAAGGCGTAGTGTTCTGCCATCTGACTTCGGCGGAGAGAGGGGCACTCCTGACTCTCCGCTGATCTCAGGTGTATCAGGTCATACTCCACTGAGTATCTTAACATTAGGTTTCCTCTGCCTACCCTGCTACATGCATATGTGGGTTGCAGCGTGAATTGATTTCTTCACTTTGGAATCGAACCTCCAACTATCGTGTTTACAAGCCTGTATAATATGTTTATTAGTAATATTACGATATAATATGCACACCTGATGTTCCCCGTGGGTCTCAGAGGGCGGAGGGCGTGGAGTCTCCTAATGCCGCTGCCGCCGCCGCCACTGCCTATAAAATAGGTCAAACTTTTTATATATATATTTTTTATTAAAACCTTTCTTAAGATAGTATGTCTATATAATATATAAATATAATTATCTAGTTCTCAAAATGAAAAATGTAATTGGGAATCCCCGAATAGGATTAAAATAAATTATTTATTAGTCTCTTAGGATATCCTGAATTAGGTAAAGAAAATTTAAAAAATTTGCTGTGCGGCAGTGGTAAAGAGAATTACTATATTCACATTAATAACAACTTAATGTTTTTCCGATAAAGCAGTGTAGTAAAAGGGAGACTAGTGTGAAGACATTCTTTTTTTTCACTTCACTGTCAATACATTTTTCCATACATCGCATGTATCGGAATTATCAATCAACGCTGCGCTTTGCCTGTAGCGGGGTAGTGAAAATAATTAAAAATATAATTATACCCCCGAGTGCGGATTTAACCCACAACTGTTAAAGTAATACACAATTCCACTGCGCCACGACGGCTTCATATATATTCACTTTGGCTAGTTGTAACTTATAGAACCTTGCTAACATTATGTAAAACGCAGCGGAGAGGTCGGCAATTAAAGTCTTGAAAATTGGACGGAAATTGGGGAACGGAATGGCTGGACATTGTGTTCCCTCTGCCTATCATGCTGTATGCGGGAAACAACGTGAAGCTATAAGGATTATACATATTATTATGTTCAATTTAAAAAGCATGAGAAATATATAATAAACTTACAGTCGTACAAACAGACGGCCGACTAATTAAACTTTCGTATTGACAGCGATACTGTAGGCGGAACTTTTAGTTGTGACAGTTCGATCGAGAAACTACAGAGATGACGGTACTAGTTACAGCTAAAGTAAAATTTATGTCATTGCCGACGTGGTGCAGTGGGATGGCATTTGAATATATACGGGAGGTTGTGGGTTCGTATCGTTGTGGTGTGGTAAGACGTAGTGTAGCAACAAAACAAAGTCTAGAGTTTGAACAGTTGGTCCAGACTGGAGTGGCTTGAGACTGTTTTAAAGAGAAAAATCGATAGCTTGCTGGTTGGTAGCTCATGCTTTCATATGAGAGTTTGAGAACGTCGCTTTTTAAATATATTTACAGATTTATAGATCTTATTATAAATAAAAAAATATATTAAATCATCTTCACGCTGTTCCCGCACACAGCAGGATAGGCAGAGGGAACCTAGTGTTAAGACACACCGTCCCCCACTTTCTGCCGAATTCTCGAGGCATTGCGTGTTGAAGACCCCAGAGCGAAGAAATGTAAATATAAACGTAAATAAATATTTCACTTACTCGAGTGGGGATCGACCCCACAACCGTTGCGTTACAGTCACACCTTGTGCTGCTGCGCCACGACGGCCTCAATTTTATTATTATGACACTATTTATAATAGGTAAATATTTAAATCTAATAAATTTATAGATTCTTTTTGATTTCCCCGTTCAAAGAGTCATATGTTCCGCCATTCAACTAGTAACATCTCGGAAATAGGACGATGCGTGGGAAATAGAATGCCTTAACCCTAGGATCGCCTTACCTACCCTGCTATGCTGGAAAACTGCGAAGCTCAACATGTACTCGTACGTTTAAGGTTAACATAATCTAAGTTTATTCATTAAAATCATCAAAGAAACCGTTTCAAAGAAATTACAGAGCGATAAGTGTCATTATTTACAATTTCGAATCAACTCTGACCGCAATACACGGCGCAATCTGAAAACTTGTAATCCTTTGTGTCCTTCTGGGCTCACTAGAAAGGGTAGGGTAGGGTTGCCAGGATTTTGAGTGAAAAGCAATATAATAGCTTGAAATATTTTCGAGTAATATAATTTGAAATAATACATTAACGACGATGCTGAAAGCGCACGTGAAAAAGAAAAAGAGTAGAAGTTCGTTACAAAATGATTTCGGTACTGACTGTTGTCAGAAATTCTGTTTTAGCAGTATATAATATAATATTGACTTACTATTGAATTGTAAGAAAGCAAAATGCCAGAACACTTAACACAAATTTTTTAAAGCCGACACTCTTGAATGGTGAACCCGTAGATCCTGTCGATTTGAAGCGATAGTAATGCTCCTCCTTGATATATTAGATACGACAACTTCGTTAGGGAGCTCAGCATAGATTTCGTTGATGACACAGAGTTCATCATCATCATCTAGGTCTTTATAGACAAGGAATGTCTTAAGAATAGGTTCCCTTTGCATACTCCAATGTATGTGGTACAGAGTGTGAAACTAAAGAAATATCATGCTAAATTTACATTTTTAATATAATTCTTTTTCCTAAGCAAAGCGAAGAGAAGATAAAAAACAGAATCTTCTACTTTTATTGGTATTTCTGGTCACCCTACATACAGATGTGACAAACTTTGTAATTGTTTTATATTTTGTGTTGTGCGTTATTGAATTTCATAATCGTTATAATTTCGTTCTCATATCTATCTGTGCTTTCAACTGTTACGTTTTATTATAATCGAAACAATTGTTACCATAGCTTTCTTAGCAAAGTATTTAAATAACTCTTGAGCTAAGTTAGATGATATAATTTAAAAAGCTATTAGTATTTTTCTACAGTCGTCATTTTAAAGGTTGGTATTTCTAGATACGGTAAGAGTTACTTTAAATAAAGAATTAATTAGTTCGTAGAACAGTCTATTGATATTTTTATAGAATTTCTAAGATTTCTAGTAATTATAAAATGATAAAATAGTTATTTTCTATAAATAAAGTAACATAACTACATGCATATGGTCTTGATTGTACGCCGTAGTCATATATTCAATTCTTATTTACGGTATAATTATAGTTATGTGCTATTGTGGGTTCGATACCCACTCGAGGAAGCGAAATATTTATTTACGTTTATATTACCATTTCTTCGCTCTGGTTTCGATTCTGATTTCGAGCCAAAGCGCGGCATTGAGTTCTGCCACTCAACACGCAATGCCTCCAGCATTCGGCAGAAAGTGGTGAACGGAGTGTCTTAACACTAGGTTCCCTCTGCCTACCCTGCTGTGCGGGATACAGTGTCATTAAATTTTTAATTTTAATTTATGTGATAGAAATTGTCATTTTCCATGTAGCTTATACTCGTAAAAGCTAGGCCTAATAACTTTGTTCTTTCTGCCTACAACGCTAAATTACAAAAATATGACATTGACATTTCAGCAAAACAAGTTAATAGACGTGATGAACTATTAAAAGCAAATTAGAGTTTCCGCTGGTGCGACTCAGTTTGTTATTTCTAGGAAAAGTACACTCAAATGAATTGAATTACACCGTGTGCTTAGCAAAATATTAAATGGCTTATATTTGTTTGTATTATTATTTCACATAGCTCTTTTCAACACAAATTTCATGATTTTTATGCTGAAAAGAGCTTATATATGAAAAAAATATACATATGTATTATTATTTTTTAATAATTTAGCGTTAAGACACTCCGTTTCTCACTTTCCACCGAGTTTTGGAAGCATTGCGTATTGAGTAGCGTAACTCAACGCCGTTTTTTGCCTTGAGACCAAAGCGAGAAAATGAAAATATAAATTTAAATAAATATTTTCAAATTCTTTGAGTGCGGATCAAACCGTCGCGTTACAGTCACATACTTGTACCGCTGCGCCACAACGGCCATAAAGGATATTTCTTAGAAATCCTTTGTACTACACCTACTTGAATTTACACTAAATTAATTCACTAGAAACGCAGTTCGGTGACCTTAGGCATCTGACACGCGAGGAAAATGATCTTTGTTTTTAGCAATATGAAATATAATACGATGCTTTGACGTTGAAATTTAGCTCTATAATGATAGCCAGGCAGATAGACAAAACACAGTGATCATATTCAGTAATAGTCACTCTTTTCTCCACATTTTGTCAATTTGAAGTTATGAATTGTTGACGCTATCGCTATGGGTTTTGGTTTAATACGGCGTTAAGTTTCGCAATTCCAAATCGTATGCGGGATAACGCGTGAAACTTAAAAAAATGGATGAATGAACTCAATGCCACTTCTTGTCTATGAAAATCTATGTTTATGTATAAACAGTATTTATTTAGAAAACGTATAAAAATTTAAAGATAGCGGAATTCAAACTCGTGCCTCCTGGAAACAAACCCTGGTCGGTTTTCAGGAGGCGGGGGTTCGAGTCCCACTACGTTAAAATTTTTATACGTTTTCTAAATAAATGTGTTTTTTTTCCTAAGTGTTGAATAACCTTTGTAAACAAATATCTATAAATTGTCCTTTAAAACGCCTCCAAAATTAGGCGGAAAGTGGGAAACGGAATTATCGATAAAAAATAGCTTATACGAGTATATGGCTTTATAATATGGATATATTTTAAAGTACTTCTGTCCATAAACGTCGCTTAAGAGAGCTATGCGTCGTAAATTATTCGAGTTATTCATACACCTATTAATGTTTCATACATTATAAGAATATGTCACGTACAGGTCTTACTCTATCAATAATGCTTATATAGACATATCGCTATAAGAAATTAAGATTTTAATATATGGACTAGTTGCTTTTTTTATGAGATCATCTGACTTTGTAGGGATTGTGGGTTCGATTTTCACTCGTGGGAATTGTTTTTTCTTTTTTTCGCTCTGATAAAATGACTGACACGTGATGCTAAATTTCACCTCTCGATATGTACGAGTATACCTCGAAAACAGAGCACAAATATGTGCGAGGCTCAATATGTATGAGTATACCCCAAAAACTGAGCGCAAAGTGGGGAATGGTGTCTTCACACTCTGCCTGCCCTGCTATGCTGGAAAAAACATGAAGCTACATGTTTCTCTTTTGTTAAGGTGGAAATGAACACGCGACTGGCTTAAAAAACTTAAGAAAAATAATCTTCTATTGAGATATTTGAAATTGTCGCTGGTTATTTCAAGAAGAGATGTATATAGTAGAGATTTTTTTTCAGTAATAAAGTGTATTCGTATATGCATAACTACTAGTAAAATTTAACATTTATATGTAGAACGTACGTTCAAACCACACACTAATAATTTCACGTTTTTTGATTTTCCCCCTAATTAGGGCCAAGACACTACTTCCTCCAATTCAACGATAAGTTTTCTCTAACTAAGCCGAAGAAAAGGAAAATTTTTTTAATTATAAAATTTTCTTCTTATTTGCGGGAATGTGAAGAAAGCATCATAATAGCTACGGACTATCTCAATTCTAGATTTCCAGGATCCCTTGGTCTATTCTGCTATATGCGGAATATAGCGTGAATCTTAAAAAAATATATAAGTGTAAAGGCAAAGCGCAGCGTTGAGTTCCGCCTTTCAACACGCAATGTCGTCAGAATTCGAAAGAAGAGAAAATCCTCTGCCTACCCTGCTGAAAAAAAACTTCGTATGTAGACAGCCTGTACAAGCCACAGCATGTTGCGTGCGTACCAATTACTCTATTTAAGGTCTCGTATGGGAAGTGGGAAAAATAAGCAATTCTTTGTTGTGTATATTTTTTCCTTGTTCTATTCAGGATATGTTAAGGATAAAGATAATATACTACGCTTTATTCAAATGGTAGTTGTATTGTAATGAACAGGTTAGATATGGGTTCACATTAAGCATTAATTAATTCTGATGTCAATAGTTAAGTAGTAGAAAACAAAAAAAAACAGGCATACACTTGTGACATTCTATAATGTCACAAGTGTATGCCTTTTTTTTATTTCCGTTTCCGTCATGGTGGTAGGTCTGGTCTTGCTAATAGGTAAACGTAAATAATCCAATGCCACAAGTGCGAATCGAATTTGGAACCATCACTTTATTTTGACATTATTTATAAAATGTATAAAGATAAATTTGAAACGTTTTTTTTGTAATGTAAATCTTATTAATATTTCAACTAACATATCATTTAAAAATTGTAGTCCATTTTTTACTATGAAATGATAAAAACCATACAAATCTAAAAAATACAACAGATGACTTAATATTTATTAACATATAAGTACCAGTCCTGAATCACGCTATTCACAAAGCTTGCTTATATAAGATACAACCGGAAATATCATCTCGGGGTCCCGCACCTTGAGGGAAGCCAGTTAGCTAGCTGGTCTGAATTGCTTTAACCCTTCAGATGAAACTTTAACGCATCCAGTATAAGTTTATTTAGTACCGATACAAATTGATTTCTCTGCGCAAGCACTCCTAACTTCAACGAGGGTAGTAAAGCCTAATCGCTACTTCGACCACATTTTTGCAAATTTCTAGCTTGTAAATATATTTTTTTTAATTTTGCTTTAAGTTGTAATTATTTTAGTGCTTTTTGTGACTTTGAAATTTAGTTATTGACTGATTGTTTTACATATTTTCGATAATTCTAAATTTGGTGTCAGTCAGTTTTAATTTTGCTTTCTAAAGTTTTAATTTTAGTCTTAAATTTCTTTTCTTTCAACTCTTACGTTATACCTTCTTTAAAATTTATTAACTCACCAGAAGAAGTAGCGTGTACCACAGTAGGCGGCTCCAGAAACAGATTGGACCTTTGCTGCGGAGACAGAGACGCGAGCGTCTCCAAGTTGTCCCGTAAAGAGTCGAAGAAAGAACCCACGTCGTTGAGTACACCTGTTATATATTGTAAATTTTTAGTTATATCAGCTTTTTATGTTAATTTTCAAATATATTTTCATATCCGTTTTTTTTAGGTCTCAAAGGGAAAAAAAGGAAGTCTCATAGCATAACTTTGTTGTCCGTGTGTCTAGTTTGTCTGTCATTGCCTTCGATCATAGTTGATCGAGGGTTAAAACTTATATAATAATTCCATATATAATTTTAGCTAAAGAGAAGCATATAAAATGTATTTATATGATTGTTGATATTATATGAAATATGTATATTACATAAGTTTTTTTGGAACTACCTATTCTATGGTTATAAGTAAAATGGTAAAAGCAATAGAATGTCACTATATGGATACTTAAAGAGTATTAATTCTTGCACCATTAGTTTTGTGGTCTCTGCACCTCTTTAATGGTACTGTTATAGAGGTTTTCTGGCACAAGCAAATGCCCAATACAATCAAAAGAAAGAAAAACAAAATAATAGTATAGAAAGGTCAATGGCGGTTTTTTCCATCTAATCTAATATTAAGATTATTTTACACACTATGAATATTCTTTAGAATAATTACATTTACATATATTATTTTGGTTTTTTGTTAAATTAAAAATAAAACGGCGGTGAGTTCCGCCAGATTGTATTATAGTATCGAGATAGAGAGAATGTGTTATATATCGATAGATTGTGGTTTGTGTATATCCAAGTGATAGATCCAATAAAGATTTTTATGTTTCTAAGCCCATGCGGTGAAAAAGCATTACACTTACATACCAGTGCATACATGTATAAAAATAATAAATAAAATAAAATTAAGTGTAATAAAAACCATGTCCCAACACATAAATACACAAGAAATAAAATACCATTATATTTTGTCTTTTTTTTCTGCATGTTGTATCCCGCACATAGCAGGATCCTGGCAACCTAGCGTTAAGACACTGCATTCCCCACTTTCCACCGAATTTCGGAGGCATTGCGCGCCGGACCTCAGCTTCGCTATTCGCAAACCACAACTTGTCGCATTCACAGTCGTACGCTTCTGCTCCCACAGTACCGGCCTCAATCATTAATCAATCATTTTTCTACACAACATTTATTAAAAAATAAATAAATAATAACCTCTAAGTCTAATCCTAACACAAAACATAAAACACATAGTGGTAAAGTAATGTTTGCCGCTACGACGCTGCTTACCGACGCCGACATACGGCGTGACGGCCTTACCGAGCGCGGGTGCGGGCTGGCGGCGGCGGCGCCCGTTCAGCGCGGTCGCCACTGCTGAACGCTTTTCTGATCCCCTACAACAGCATATCAATGTAGATGTTAACATATTTGAAATGGATTGAAGAAGTACAAGCGTGTGACTGTAAACACTCTGGTAACGAGGCTAAGCGCGGCATTGAGTTCTTAATTCAATACGCAATGTATCTTCAAATATTACTTCAGATCGGCGTCGAACCTGCAACAATCGCTTTCACAAAAAAATATATTTAAGTGAGCTTATGTCGTTTTAATATTAATTGAACCCTGTAAAATTATCTTATAAGAGAGAATACTTAATCAGATGCTGTAGTTATTTAGTGACTTAAGGAAATGTATAATTTCATATTGAAATTTTTCCTTACAGATGTTAATAAGGCAAAGCAGGTTTTATATGCTTAAAAACAAATTAAATTCTTTATCAGATATCAGCTTGAAAAAGACTTGGTCGTATTACAAGTGGACAATAGTTAGGAAATCTTTAGATACGAGTATGTAGAACTTATCCTGCTATGACGATGACTTCAATTATAAAGTATGAGAAATTTGATGTAAAAAAAGCACTTATCAGGAACTTATAATAAAATAGTTTTTTATATTGATTTAATTTTTGTATTTATTTTTATGGAACTTTCATATTTTGGGGGAGATAGGGAACTCTAACTTATCTCGTATATGCTCAACCACGTTATAAACAAAATCTTAGGTAATTCTTAAATGCTTTGAGAGAGAGAGAGAAAATTAATTTCCTATTCAACTTTTTTATCTTATTTTACATCCGCGAACTATGTTATAAATGTAAAATATATTTGATTTAGATTTATTATTATTAATGTAAAAGTTATTTAGATACCGTAGTCCGTAAGGGAATTGATTCTTTTAGCGTATCTTATACACAATTGTTTCTGGTAGACATATCTCTTAGAATAATCCTTTGTACACATGTCTCGGTATATGAAAATTAAAGACAAATATGTAATTACATAAATTTATATTATAAAAGAATCAAACAAACCTCAAAACATCGTCATCATAGTTCCTAGGTCCATCCTCTTGTCTCGGCGGGCTTATCCTCTGGTAGCTGGGTAGTGAGCCTATGTCCTCCTCAATCCTGGGACCGCGGTCCCAACGGTTGTGGGGGCCAAAGCCGATCCATGGCTTCTCAGCGAGAAGGCGCAGGAGGTCCAGGCTCTCCAGACTATATTCTCTGCTTTGGACCGTGGTGAAGGTTGCACCTGGGTATATAGTTTGCAATATATATTAAGTTTAACTGACGTTGATTTTTACTCGGGAAACTTATACTTTTTTTGCTTCACATTGATTTCATCATTAGTATATTTGGAACGTAAATGATTTTAAACATGATATTTTGTAGGTCTGATTTTCAGTCGACGACATTTTTATATTTATAATATAGTTTTGTAGATAACAGTTTTCTTTAGACGAACGTTTGAGAGAGGCGCGTGTTCAAGTGCATCGTATGGTTTCTATATTTAGTTCAGTTGTCAGTGTACTTTAAAGGTGAATCATTTATTTTAAAGTTTATAAAAATAAAATAAATCAGCTTCACGTTGTACGCACACAGCTGGGTAAGCAAAGGGAACCTAGCCTTAAGACAGTCCGTTACCCACTATCTGGCGAATTCTGGAGGCATTGCGTGTTGAGTAGCAGAACTCAACGCCGCACTTTGGCTCGACACCAGAGCGAAGAAATGGAAATATAAACGTACATAAATATTTCACTTCCTCGCTTGGGAATCGAACCCACAACCGTTGCGTTATAATCTCACCCTTTTGCCGCTGCGCAACGGCTTCAAAAAAAAGCTTATAATGTATTTATCAGATTACTTTCATTGATATCATATAAATTATATACACAAATTAGGGAACCCACCAGCATTGTGTTAAAATACCCACTCCTGCACCTGCGCCACGATGTTCTAAATTTTAAAAAGCTAGAACTATATTAATAGCTTAAGTCTAAATATTTGAATTATATTAAAACCATAATATTTCATCCAATCTTTTAATTGCCTCTAGATCATGTTGAGCAAGAATATCCAATTATAAGCATCCATATTCCTAATATGTATGATGATGAGCTATCGCGTCTTCCTTTGAATCCTTTGACTCATTCGCGCTGTCATTTTGTAACTGTTGCTTTCCACCATTACATAAAATGTGTGATTGATGTATGGTTTCGATGTTCTTATAAGTTAGTTATTTATTTCTTACTAGTCAATTGGACAAATTGCAGTGTAACACTGCAGGAGAACTAAAGGAGAGTCATAACATTTAGGTTCCCTCTGCATACCTTGCTTTAGGTATGCGGGGTACAGCATGAACCTATAAAGATACACAAAAAATAAGACCTTACTTCAACTTAAGTTAAATATAAAAATGTGATAGATATTTTTAATCCAAATAGATATAAATTGGCAAAATAAAAAGCAAATATACGAGTAAATACTCAATCAATAAATGTCACTAGAATTAAGTTACAATTTAATCAGCTTCACGGTGTATCCTGCACGCCTAGGAACCTAATGTTAAGACACTTCATTCCCCACTTACTGATGAATTCTGGAGGTATTGCGTGTTGAGTGGCAGAACTCTTTGCCTTGACACCAGGACGAAGAACTATTAAGGGCTATCACTCTTACAGTCATACGCTTATACTGTGGTGCAGGGGGCACCACTGGCCCTGTTATATAGCGCTCGGTGTCACAGGCGGAAAACCATTATACCAGATAAAATTATTTAATATTATAATGTGTCCCTCTGATAGGCGGCCGAGCGCCTAAAACGCTCACAAAGAGACAGATCGGGTGAACGGCGCCGGTGGGGAACGAATTTTTCCTTCTCTCACACTTATTATTCCATCGTGGAATAGTTAAATCGTAGGTTAAGTTAGATTAACTTAGGTTTAAACAGATTAATGTTTTTCTAACATTGAAAGCAACAGTCATAGATATAGATTTAATTTGTACTTCCATTTCAAATTTTATCAATATAAGTTTAATTATAAAATCGTATTTTTCTTAACCCTCCAACTGCAGCCCTCGTAACTGCCTCGAAAATATTTCATTTTTTATACTACAAAACAAATCCACATCAGTATACCGGGTACACGTGCTACTATTCTACTAATGATGTGTTATCGATTGTGGCTGTCTCATACGAGTAACCACACAGCACGGTCCTTAGAAGCAGCATTGTCCTCACGTCGCGGGAGATGGATGATCTATTGTAATTCAATGTTTCAGTTCAAGCTGTTCCTTTTATATGGTTCCTAGGAGCTGTAGCTTGGAGCAAATGGAGGGTATTTTCAATTATGAAAAATTATTTTAATTGAAATGTACGATTGTAAATGTATACTTCTATATTAATATTATAAAATTGTAGTTTGTTTGTTTGTTTGAATGTGGCAATTTCAGATGTTTGGTCTTGAAAAAACAAATTTTACATAAAAAGATGATGGAAGAAGATGGCCTATCATCTCGAAACATCTCTCGATACGATCATGGTTTCTATGTAATCCACTGTACCTGTTGAATATGTCTCGTGTCGTACACTATTCTCTCCTATTCTAAGTATGCACATATAATTATTTAGCCACATAACACTTTTAACGTAAATATCTCATTTGAAATACAAGACAGTAACGTAATAGCTCATAAATGGCAACCGAACCCAATAATTGACAGATTGCTTTCATATTTCGTAACAATTCGTCACATTCACGTTACACGCTCCCCCCTCCACCTCACGCCCCCTCACTCCGCGAGGGCCGCGAGGGTAAAGACCCTCATTTGCGATATCAATGAGTGACGTCTCTTCGAGTAATACTATACCTAGCTTGTTAACATCAACTCTTTTACATAATATTTATTGAAGCCAATCGTGGCGCGAACGGTCGTGGGCTCGGTTACTACTTTAGGAACTGAAGAACTCTTATTTAGTATTTTCATTTCCTCGCTCTGGTAAGGCAATGCGCTACACTGACTTCTGCTGCTCAACCCGCAATGCCTTCAGAATTCGATGGAAAGAGGGAAATGAGAGTGTCTTAATCGCATCAGCGTCATAAAGGCTTCTATATTTTTTTTCAGCTGCATGCTGTATTACTTACTACCAGAAAAATTCTATCCCATTTTTGTTGCGATTAACCTTACATACGAAATATTAACGTCGAAAAATTTAAAATTCCCCACGTGACCTCGTGACTTATAATAGTGAAGCGATGTTTATAAAATTAATTTCCGGAACTAAGTGATATAAGTTCGATGCAGAATACCTGCAGTGACAGCGCCTTTGAGTCTTACATCCTGATACTAGCCAAGTTCTAAGGAATATTGATCTTAATAGACCATATTCTTAGAAAATAATTTATTCAATGTATAATATTTATGAAGCCGTGGTGGTGCAGGGGCACAAGGGTTTGAATGTAACGCGACGTTCGTAGGTTCGATCCCCACTCGTGGCCACGGTTAATCACAACTGATTGATATATCTATTTATTTAATTAAGCATAGTATACATGTTTTCCCATTTCGGGTCTCCAACTGTGA
>DWGR01001936.1:0-14752 GCA_018247715.1 Heliconius burneyi | reverse complement strand
GAAACTCCTCTTGATTGTTCCTCTGTCGAAGACCACACTCGGAAATGCTAATTAATACTTAATTGACATTCAATCGTAACAAAGTTTTAAATTCGTGCAGATTTAAATTCTAATGCAAATATTATAGGGAAATGTTCTTTGAGTACCTATTAGAGGGTTATATTATTTTTGTAACTTTGGTTTGTACCTTTTTCCATTATTAATATAATTTAACATAGACTTGGAAGGATATTTTATAAAAACCCAATTGTAGATAAAGCGTTGCTTTTACAGTTTTCTCACGCCTCATAGAACTTGATGGTGGTGTGATGTTTTAAATCGTTGTCATCATCATCAATAACTCATTTCAACGTGGAGGACAAGGGCTTCTTAGCACTAATTTCAATAAAAAGGGCATTAAGCTGTACCGCACAGCACAGCCGGCGAATTCCGTAGAAAATAATAAATTATATTATTTGCCAGGTTTTAAACAAAATACAAAGTACAAAGCGTGGCGATGATTTTCACCACTAAACACGCATGGCTCGAAAATTGCCCGGCGTCTAGAAAAAGGAGTGTTTTTACACTTATTATCCTGACATAAGCGTGATAAGGCGTGAATTTTTTTAAAAAAAGCTCTTATATTTCTTTACCTGCCTGTTATAATAGTTCGTAAACTAAGGCTCAAGAACCTATAGATCAATAAAACAGCTAGGAGCTACAAAGGTACTAAGTACAGTTTTACCTTAGGCGATGTAATCAGTAGAGCCGGATTTAGTATCCAAGTTAATGTTAGAGGGCGATTGGCCTCACTACTTACAGATATAGATTGTAAGCTCAGTGATAAACGAGATGTATTGATTGAACATGATTAGAGGTTCAACTGTGTTGTTCTAGATAGAAGCACTGTATATAATACATAAGATTGATAGGTCATTCATCATGTTATATATTAAGGATTCGGTGGTTCTTGAGGAAGAGAGTATCTTAGCACTAGGTTCCTTCTGCTTAACTTGCCGTATGGGAGATAGCATGGCGAGCGTGAAGCTAAAAAACGATATAAAGATAAAAAAATCTTGTTTCACTTAGACATAAAATATATCAAGAAATAATTATTAATGTAAGTACATTAACCATATTAAGAAAAAAGAAAACTTAAAACAAGTAATCGAAAGTAATATTTACAGTTACTTTAGCAACTTGTCTTATCTCGCCCTAACTAGATAACAGCTTGAACCTGCGGTCGCTCCTTCATTGTAAAAATAATAAAATATAGTATTTATACTTTCTATACTTAGTATCAACGCACATAAATGAAAAATTATATAATATAAAATATATGGATAATAAGAAAATATAAAAAATATGTTACTTACAATGTGCAGAATTGGGTTCCGCCACTCGATACAAAAAAAGCCTCGAGAATTTGGCGGAAAGTGGGAAACATAAGTTTCTTAATGGAAACAGAATGTCTTAACACTTGTTTATCCTCTCATTTCGTCCGGTTTTAATTCGCCACTAATGTCTACAAACTTTCTGTGCTAAAGGATAAACATGTATGGAATTAATATCTATGGAATGTCATGCAGGATAGCTGCCAGCTAATGTCATAATTAATTATACCATTGACTTTGAAAAGAGCTAGTGTTGAGTTTCTTGCCGGCTCTTCAGCAGAACTGCTTCCGTGGTAGCTTTTTGTTTGTCTGTTCACTCGACAATTCAAAAGTACTTACATAGTCTATTTGAATAAAGAATATTTTGAATTAGAATTTGTATCCCGCATAACCATTACTAATTTTATGCAATATTGCGTATTGACTGATCTACGCCTTGATTTGTCTTACTGGAGAGAGGAAACGATAATAATGATTTTTTCCGAACCCACAACCCTCGCTCTTACATTCAAACGCGGCTCTGTTTCAAAGTTTTATTAAATATCAAAAACCTTTTTTATTACTATTTAAGATTTTTGTTAACTAGATCGAGCTGTATGCAATAAAAAAAATTACACTCCCGGTTAACTGTTTTATCACTTATATATAGATTAACATAGATAACAATATAATATTATGGTACCATCTCGCTGGTCTGATGATGAAATTGGACAATGGCTGATGGAAACTTATACTTGCTACTAGTAAGCATAATTTGTCCGTCTTATTAATGTGATCTGTTGAAAAAAAACTTTTAATGACGTTTTTTTAAGCAATTAACAATTAACCAAAGCACCTTGTCGCAAATGTGCGCACATTCTAAGCAACTGCAAAACCGGGAGTAGCAGACTGGGGCTGGTCCGGAATGCGGGGTGAACGACCCCGCACCGTCCACCTGGATAAGTACTTGAGAAAGCCATTTGTGCAATTCTGATAAAGAGTGGATATGGAATTGAATTGTAGTAAAGTAGACGTGGATTCGATTTTATAATGTTTCATAAATAAGCTTCACGCTGTATCCCATAAAGGAAGATAAATATTTCATTTCCTCGAGTGGGGATCAAACAAACAACCATCGCGTTACAGTCACACCCTAGTGCCCCTGCGCCACGACGGCCTCATGTAATGTTTCATCAGATAAGACAAGACAATCTGAATATGTGAACTCTCTTAAGAATTCAATATGTGGAGTTTATTATGTCTTGATCTCAGTGTAGTTTGCAGCAGATAAATAAGAAAACACATTTATAGCTAATTAGCCTTAAAAAGTTGGGAAAGGGACCGCGTATCTGTAGTGTTTAGTTTAAATATATTTAAAATGCAGTGTCTCCAAAACTGGACGAAAAGTGGAAAACGGAATTAATTAATACGGTGGAAAGGGGGAAACGGAAATGCCTTAATGGGAACGGAGTGTTTTAACACTAGGTTCCCTCTGCGTACCTTGCTGGGATACAGCATGGAGCTATAAAAAAGTATATTTGTAATTTCAAATCTTTAGCTCCTGAGATCAGCACGTACTAAAGAAACATCGGCCTTATAACATTAATATACACAAACTATAAAATACAAATTGTATAACTCACAGTATGCTTAACGACAGTTAAATTGTTCTGTATGTATGTACATGCACTATTATATATAAAACTAACTTTAATACTAGTTTTCTATTTCATTGCGTAATGCAAATAGCATTAGAACGGTTTGTAGGAAACGTTTGCGATAATTACAAAGAGAGATTTTATGTCATCGAAGCTGAAGAATGATAATAAGGATGGTTGTGAGTTCGAATCCCAGAACGACTTTATTAAATATATTTTTTTATGGGAATGGCAAGGCAAGGCAAACGAACGTTCGGGTCACCTGAAGGTAAGTGATCACCGCCGCCCACGACCCCGTGCAACACCAGAAGAGCTACAGGTGCGTCGCCGGCCTTTGAGGTAGTTCATATTATATCGACCTGGAAACACTGCCGCAGGTAGGCCATTCCACAGTTCCGTGGCGCGTGGAGGGAAATTCCTACGAAACCACACAGTAGTGGAGTACCACATATCCAGGTGGTGTGGATTATATTTAAATTTGTAACGTACTGTGTGGTTATAAAATTCGCCGTCAGGTAACAAGGTCAAGCAGTTCTTCTGAACACTCCCCATGATAAATGGGATAGAGAACGCACAGCGAGGAGACCTCTGTAAGCAAAGACATATGGCCCAATATGCTGGTATTGGGCGCGGCTGTAAGAGGGGTGTTCTGAAAGGCTGGCGATACGATAAATGGGATTTTTTTGTTGTTAAAGCGCAAACTTGTGTCTTCAGAGGGTTAAATTGTACCAAGTCCCTTTCACCCCATGAAGAGACATTCTCGAGGGATGCCTCAACAGAAGACACGAGTTTATTTCGGCACTATTCAGCGTTTTCTCGAGAAAGACTTGCGCGGCTGGAGTAAACGGCTTCCATCCATAAATTTGAAATAGGACAGTGATTGCTGAAATTTCAGTAGGTAAAAAATAGCATGTCATGCAAAATTCTAATATTTAGAATTTGAATTAAAATCGATTTGAATTATTTAATTCCATTTGAAAATTATTATTGTTTTTATTATTTGCCCAAATATGGACAATAAGTTACCTAATTAGTAATCTAATTAAATCAAACCTTATGTTACTGTTTTTAATAATTATGAATATATTATATCACTTTATTCTAATCAATGGAATTCAATTTAATGTATCTGCGGTTAGAGTTACCACTTAGGACATGAGTTACATTTTTTTTATTAGATTCACTCTGCATTCCGCACATAGACAGTAGCCACTTTTCGCCGAATTCTTGGGATTGATTAGATCGTGTGTTAAGTAGCGGAATTCAACGCCGCGACTGCATCATTACCAGGCCGAGGTAATGAAAATATTAAATATTTCATTTCCCCGAGTGAGAATCGAACTTGCAACCGTTTCGTTAACACTCACACGTTTGTGCCCTCTGTCTCTTAGTCAATTCAATTTGACCACGGGGACGAAGCCGCAGACAAAACCTAGTATATGTTATCTTCTATAAAATAAAATAAAAAACACAACTTTCACAGACGGAATCCATTTGAATACTCTCACCGTCTCGTATTACGATTCTTAGGTTACCTCTTACGAACGAAGCTTCCGATGCATAACGACAGCTCAAGGAAATAAGCCCGAAAGGAAAAGCTGTATTAGCGAGGTAATGACGTCCGTTCATCACTACCATGTATGTATGTAATATTGATTTTATTAGGTTTTTTGCTCGATTAGGTTGTGTGTTACTAAGAGAGCGTTTTTTGTAATGCCTAAGTATTAAAATTCATAATAATTATACAAATATTTGTTTCACTAGTGGTTTGGATGTGGACAGTGCTGTCAATGATTTTGTATGGCAAAAGTAAATTCATATTTACTTTTAAATATATGAGCTAAATAGAAAAAAGAAGAAATACGACTTATCTTTAAAAGCCATTTAATGACAAGTGATAATTCCTTTTTTAGAAAAAAAGCAAAAAAAGAAGACGTAAAATATACAAATTTAGAAAAGAAAAGGTTGCAAAGAGGCTTACAACGCGCTTCTTCTCAAGATGATGTATTAAGCTAGCAAGAAGTTGAAGTCCAGCGATAACCGTATCCTCGTCTTCCCTTAACTTATCTTAACTTGCTAGTGATCATATCAAAGCTGCATTTCTAGGAACTGTGTCACATTACTTAGTCAACCAAAAACCTGATCTATATCCTAGGTATATAAATTAAAGACAAAGCCTCCAACTAAGGTGATTCACGAGCAGTAGGCAGATGTAGAAATGGATAAGGCCGACCGCAAACACTTCTAAGGAACCAAATGTGATAATGATAGGTCCAAATACGATAGATGGACGTATTTGGTGTTTTTTAAAGGTTTTATTTGTTACCTATTTTAAATTCCGCCTTCGTATAGTTTGTATTGGATTAAGTGGTTTTGTTTCGATTTGAGTTAGTTCCTTTTCTATGGACTTGGCTATAAGGCTATTTAATTTATAATGAATTACATAATAATTTAAAATATTTGCTTATTGATGAAAAACAAAATATAAATTATCTCTTCTAACTCTCGTGTCGAGGCAAAGCTCAGCGTTGAATTTAACATTCAAGGAGTCGAAAGTGAGTGCGAAACATAGTGTCTTAACACTACGTTCTCTTTGTCAATCCCGTTATAGGCGATATACAGCGTAAGGCTAAGGCGTAAGAAGTATATTTAAAAAGTCCTTTTGTATTGAAGAATGCCTCAGATCGTGACCTTTGAAGAGCAAGCATATGGCACCGATATACTCGTATATGGTGTTCACATATTTTATTGAAATACCTGAGTTGATGCGTGCACTTTGAGTTCAAGTGACATTACGTACGACATTATACGAGTATATTCTGTACTCAGCAGTCTGTTATATAAAATTTTAGAGGCCATCGCTTTATACGAGCGTTCGTATATTTTACTTTCTCAACTTTTCGTAAATTTTTCGAGACAAGTAGATATGTTCTGGAAAATGGTACAACTGCTGCTGTACTGCTTAGTTGAATTTTGAATAGATATGGATATTATCTCCAGAACAACTGCTGTTAAAACCAGGGAGAAAATAACAAATAAAATTTGAACCAGCACTACACGCATTATTTTATAGAGCCCAGTCGTGGCACAGGGGAACAAGCGTTTACTGTCGCAAACGGGATAGATTGTGGATTCGATTCCGACTCGAAATGAAATATTCCAGAGTCCAGGCATTGAGTTCGGTTATTCAATAAGCAATGACACTAGGCATCCTCTGCCTACCCTGCTACATGCGTGAATCTGAAAAGAAAAAGAAAATAAAAACGTTGTATAACCATTCTTGTATAACAGCATAAAGTTGAATAAAAGTTAATTTACTGCATTTTAATACAGTGCGGATATCATGAAAGTGATAATTTAAATGTCAACGCGTGCTGGAAGGCTAAGGTGAGCGGGCTGAGTGCAAAGTCCTATCCTGCGCTCGGACTTTACCTAGTTTATTGTCACTAAATATAAATTATTTTAAATTAATTCTATGGGAAGTGGGAAATGGAAGTGTCGTAATGGGAATGGAGTGTTTTAGCACTAGAATCTCAGGTTCCCTCTGCCTACCCTGCTATGTGCGGTATACACCGTGAAGCTTTAAAATAAATAATAATAGAATAATGTAAGAGAACAAAATCATAGAAGAGTAAAATATTTACATTGGTTTTTATTATTTATATTGGTTTAGTTAAGCAAACACATTAAAAAAATATGTCATGGCAGCTGTGGGAAGCAATTTTACTTAGTAATAAAAAAAATTTAGGCTTGGAATACCACAATATGGGTGACGAATTTAAGAGCTTAATGGGAGGATTTCAGAAAGGTATATCATGACTATCATTGCTATAATGAATCACAACTAAAAAGTGAGTTTTATGCAGTTGGGGTTTTTGTTTTTTCAAATATCTTTTCCTTGTTTTAATTTGCGGAAGATGCGTGAAGTAGGCCGACAACGCACCTGTAGCTCCTCTGGTGTCCACGTTCACGGGGTCGTGGGCGGCGGTGATCACTTACCTTCAGGTGACCCGAACGCTCGTTTGCCTTGTCCTTTTAACATAAAAAAAAAAGTGAAATATCCTACTAAGATATTACTTTACTCTACGTTTCCAAAAAAGATATAAACCAATAAAAATTTCGACGTAGCTTGATTTGTTAGGAACGTACGGATAATAAGAACACTGTATTATTTACCTTTCATTGAAGAGAAATCCATTCTACTACTAAAACAATGTACTAGAAATTTTGTTTACATTTGCCGTTGACATATGAAAAGCGCATTACTTAATGTTTTTTTCTTAGCATAATATTTATTCGAGCAGCTTCACATTTTTCCCTCGTAGCAGGGTAGGCAGAGATAACATAAGGTACTGCATTCTCCAATTTCCGCCTAGTATTTGACATATGGAGTACTGTTCTCACCCATAGCACAGGCTCTGATGTTGATTGAGACACGACAAAGAAGATTAATCAGAGACGAGCCCCTTGTTGATACTCAGCTGAAGAGCCACCGGTGTAAGGCCTTGCCTTTTTTTACAGCATTAATTTCGGGTAGTATGCCTTGGAATTGTCCAACCTAATTGAACCATAGAACCTCTAAGTCTTTGCTCGTAATTCCTTACATCTTTTCTCATCCATAGCTTAATTACGCGAAAAAAAATGTATCCATTCTTATGATATCAATCTTTGTCTAAACTCTGGAATCTATCCTGGGATAGGAATTAATATTTAATGCCGATCAAAAATTAATAGACATCTCTAAGTGCAACAAGTGTTTATCTTTAATTCTAACAAATGATAATTCAATGTGTCACTATACCAATATAATAGATCGAGCGTTGCTTTCCATCAATCTTTGTAGAAAGTACCTATAATAGTGTCGTGACTTCTGCTGACTGACTGACTTCTACTCCAATTGTACTTCAACGTCGACACACAATAGAGCCTGTATAAGCTTAAATCATTTCTAATTTAACTATCATGATGTCACTATTATGGCGCAGTTGGTAGTTATCTGATGGTACTGGTTCTATTTTTATTATGGGGAATGTTAGAATATCAAATTGCTTTAATTTTTGTGTACTGGCCACACTTTGTGTTAAAGTGTGGCTTTAAGTTTCTGCACCCTGTATTAGGCAAGGAGACAGTAAGAAACTATTTTGTACATATTTTATAGATCTCTGCTTTATATTCCTTATACATAGGTGGGAATATATTTTTTCTTTAAACATGCAATACAGCCCGAACCACCTCATCAGGGGGCATCAAGAACTCAGTAGCATTGGTATATCCAGTGACACATAATTTAGCGGTCTCTCAGAGATATCGTTTTATCATGGGATAAGGTCCCGTGGGAAAGAATAAAACTACTAGTATCTTTTTTTTATTTATTGGAGTAAACAAACAGTGCACATATATATAAGTAAAAGAACATCATAACAAAATATATAAATGTAGCACCAACACCGTAAGCCAAATAAGCCAAATACAACATTATTTAAGCAGTGAATATATTGCTTTTTTGAAACTGCTAGGACACGTGGCTGCAATATCAACACAATCTTATATATATATTCAGTCATACAGTTAAAGGCTAACTCTAGTAATATTATAAAGTTGACGATTTTGTTTGGTAGAAAGCTCTGGTTTGGAGAACAATAAGTACAAATTAAATAAGTCTATACTAAATGATATAAGATACAAATGAATACCTGATAGCTGCAGCCCCTCAATTACAATCCTTCTGCAACGCCCACAATTATCTCTAATGAGATCTTGGAACAACACTACAATGGAAAATGAAAATTTACTTGCAATAAGATAAATCTATAATGATTAAAGTAATTTATAATGAATAGTTGTAATATTGTTTGTCATTTATAATTTGATATTATTGTACGATATGTAATTGAGTATAGGCACAGTGTCGTTATAAATGATTATGAATGAATGATGGTTGTGGGTTCGATGCTTACTCCAAGAAATTAATTATTTTCTAAAGACTGTGGTGGCACTGTCTACAACACGTCGGCTATGAGTTCAATTCACACTAGATAAAATTGATTATTTTCATGAAACTGAAAATTTGCACTAGTAACAAGAGAAAAGTGGCATTGGGCTCCGCCACTCAACAGGCGATGTCTCAAAAGTTGGTCGAGAAGTGGGCATCAGAGATCTCAGACCATCATAGTGTCAACTAGGTTCCCTCTGCCTACAGTACCTACTTGGGACAGTGGTATCTTACTGTGAGCACAATGATTTAGTGACGGAACTCAACGTCGTCCTTTGCCTTTTCCAGAGCCGGAAAATGAAAATATTAGACATTTCATTTCCTCGAGTGCAAATCGAACCCACAACCTACGCCACGACTGGCCTCTACTTGTACATTATGATGAATGAATAACTCGACATTGTGTATGCAGCGCGAGTCACGACTGCGACGTCGATAGCATCACATTAGTGCCGGTTCGTTTCTCTTCCATACACTTCTTACAAGTCCTAATACGTCTATTTTCTAATGGACAAAGCTCACAAAGTTTCACGGAAACCATTTAATAAATACAGGTATTTACAGAAAATTATTTACGTAACTTGAAAAGAGGCGAAGTTTTACTTTACTCTTTATGACTATTTTTATGATTTTCCTTTTCTGTGTTTCTATTTTTCCCGACTGCTAAGGAAAAATTATGTTCTTCGCGCGTATTTTGTATGTATTTATGTAATATTCTTTATTACCTCATATCTTCAGAACCGCTTAACGGATTTACACAATTGAGGTATCGTTAGATTCGTTCTGGCAGCTCAAGTGTTCTTAAATAGGTTCAAAAAAAAATCAGGCGGCTGTGGGGCGCCATTGGACTTGTGGGAAAAAATAGATTTCGAATACCATAAATTCAAGAGATTAATATGAGCATTTCAAAAAGGTACATCGTGATTATCTTTACCATAATGATTTCTTACAAAAAAGTGAAAAATAAAAAAATATAAATAAACAAAAACCCTGACTGCATAAAACTAAAAATAAAATGAACAAGCCCAGCAGCTTATTAGCATTCAGCACGCGGGTGAAGCCGCAGGTTAATATATAAATTGATAGTTAATATGTTGAGGTCACTCGTGGCAGATAAGTGAGTGATTGTAAATGCGACTGCTTGTGGATTCGATCGCTTCGATCACCAATAGAGAAAATGAAATATAAAGAATATATATTTTCATTTCTTCGTTCTTGTGTCAAGGCGCAGCAATGAGTTGCATCACTCAACATCCAATGCCAAGCATCCGATGCCTCCAGAATCCGGCTGGAAATAGGGAACGGAGTGTCTTGATACCCATTTTCACCACTGCCTGCCCTTCTGAGTGCGTCATACAGCATCAAACTGAAACTGATAGTTAAAATATAAAGTCACACCTAAAATAAATGAACACGCCTAAAATCCTTGCCTTGACCAAACAGCGCTTACATCATAGTAACGACAACAAATAGGTATATTTTAGAAGCGTGAATCGAAACGTCAGGTTAGTTTCGGTCGATTACAAGATTGACTGTGGATAGATTTCCGGTCACATTGTATACACCTGGTCAAGGTCTCGTCCTAGGTCGTTGGGTTATATACTGATATAGCATTATTAAATACAAGTAATAATAATACGCCTAACTAAAGGATTATTTTAGAAATTATCTAAAATTCGCGGAGCAGCGGTACAGCGATTGACAGTTGTGGATTCGATTTTCCTAAGGGGCAATGAATTAATTTTATTTCCATGCGACTCAACACGCAATGTCCCAAATTGAGCGGAAAGTGGAGAACGTAATGTCTTAATATTAGATTCACTCTAAGTGCCTTTCTATAAGCATGCGAAATATAGCGTGAAGCTTCCCGCACAGAGCATTGATAGAGGGAATCTGGGAACCTACTATAGAGCTACTCCATTCCTATTTTGTTCCCCAGTTTTCGTCAAATTCAGAAGACATTGCTCATTGAATGGCGGTGGCAGACTAAGACACAACATTTTTAGAGACACTGTGTTGAAAGGCGGAATTCAACGCCACCAACACAATTAATCTATTCAATGATCAATAAATCATACACAGCATACGCAGGTACTCCATACTGGTCGCGCCTCGGGCGGCTTCTAACATGTAGTAATATAAAGGCTTCGTTATTCATAACGCATTCACAATATTACTTATTACTCATACATACTCGTACACTTTCACATATCGTTCGTATGAGAAATAATCTAATCACACATTTTAAAACAAATTTCTATTAATCGTTTTTGTTTCCTTCCGTTTGTTATACTTACAAATATTACTTATGTCTAATCTAATCTAGTCCAATGCAGGCTAGTCGTGGCGCAGGGATGCAAGTGCAAGTGTCATCGCGACTGATTGCGGGTTCGATTGCCACTCGAGCTCGCGAGTGAAAGAGACTAAACGCGCCGTTGAGTTCAACCACTCAATGTCTTCAAAATTCAGCGCAAAGTGGGAAACAAAAGTATCTTTATGGGAATGGAATGTCTTGACACTAGGTTCCAAGGTTCCCTCTATCTTCCTGCTAATTGCGGGATACAGTGACTGCTAAAAACACATGTATTCACTGACTAGCCTTTATTTGCCGGGTTCAACTGTGTAGTTAAATAGAAATTAATAAGAGTTGTCTTGACTCATGACACATGACACATTCTAAGTGTCCGAGGTAACTCTCACTGTGAATGCAGAGGGTTATTTCATAACGATTGAAATAGTGAATTATAATCAATAGCTTTTTTAACTTCACCAGAGGGAACCTCGTGTTAAGGCACTCCGTTAAAACACTTCCGTGCCCCACTTCCGCCGATAATTTACAGCAATAAATTACCTACAACTAATACTTATAATATCTCATTAATTTCTGCGATAAGACAAAATGGGTGCCGTCACCTGGACAACAGGTGCAGGAAAATAAAAAAAAACTATGTTTTATTTATTTAATACCAGGTCAGTCTGTCCTATTTATTGTATTCTTAATTTATTCTATTCTTTGAATATGGCCACAAGAAAATCGATAAAATAGGGGGGAACCTGGGAACCATTCCCTGCCCACTTTTCTTTTGCCTTGATACCAGAGCGAGAAGATGAAAGTATAACGATTGGGAATTGAACCCACAACCAGTGGCACAAACATACACACATTTGTGCCACTGCGTCACGATTGGCCCCAACTTTATAACACAAATAAACAAATTAACTATGAAACATCGAAAAACAGGTAATCACAAAAATATTTAATCTGGGTGGAAATCGAACCTACAAACTTTGCCTTAGTAGTTTTATACGCCAATATATTAATAATATAATACATAAAATAAAAATACGCTAAAGTCAACATTTTTGTATAGCAGATGCTACAAACAAACAGCTGTTCTTAACATTAAAAAAATGGTAAATATGTCAATTTGAGCCGATCCTGACACCGTTCTATCTATTAATGGTCACCTCACAAAAAATAACAGGTGCTGAAACTAAAAATAACATTTATGTGATAAGACCAGTCGTGGCGCAGGGGCACAAAATAAAATATTTATATATATACACTCGAGGAAATGGAATATTTACGGAAATTTATATTTCCATATCTTCGCTTAGGTGTCGAGGCAAAGCGCGGCGTTGAGTTCCGCCACTCAATACGCAAACCCTCCAGAATCCGGCGAAAAGTGAGGAACGAAGTTTTTTAACATTAGTTTCCCTATGTATACCCTGCTGTGTGCGGGATACAACGCGACGCTGATTTTATGTGATAATATGTCAATACTAGATTTTGCCTGTGACTCCGTCTGTATTGATCTTTGAATTGCATTTCTTATATTACACCCTTTTGTCTTTATAGATATTTAAAACTTACCTACTTCCACGGATTGGTTGGCTGGAAAAGATTTCTTCGAGAAATAAGTCCGCCGTTGTAAGCATCATTATAAAAAGTTAATATTTAATTAGCTGCAGGAGGACATTAATATGTGACAAGTCAATAAAATTATCTTAACTTACAGGTAAGTAATTATTCAGTTTGCTAATAATTTTTAAAGACAAATTTGATCTAAATTAGCTCAGCTGTATTAGATTAAAACATAAACGCCAAAAACAAAAAAAATCCTATCTTTTTATTTTTTTAATATTAATTACCTGAGACCCGTCACGATTGTGCGACTGTAAACGTGACAAGTTCTGGATTCCCTCGAGAAAATGAAATATTTAATATTTTGACTTTCTGGCTCTGATAACACAGAGAGAGAGAGGCAGAGCGCGGTGTGGAGTTCCCCACTGAACACGCAATGCCTCCCGACCTCGCCGGAAAGTGGCGAACGGAAGATTCTTAATGGAAATGCACACTAGGTTCTCTGGTTCCCTTCTGCCTGCTCTGCTATGTGCGGAAAGCTAAAAACAATTAAATCAAAAGTCTTAATTTCAATTCATTCATTAATTCTTATGAAGGTTCTTGCTTCTTCCCTCATAGCACAAGAGGATGAGGAATGTAATGACATTGCGTTTGCCACTTTCGGCCAATTATTCAAAACATTGCGTATTAAATGGCGGCACTCAACGCCGCGAGCATTCTTCTGTAAAAATATGTTCCATCTGGCAACGATTGGGTGGTTATAAGTTATACCTCTAACAACGATTAGAATTCCCATTTCTATCATAAAACTAAAATAATTTATTAAAAGAAATTTATATTATGTGTATCTATATTTTAATATTTATATCTTTTTTATACTTTCACTCTCTATCCCGCATTTAGCATCTGGCTTCTGGAGTATCCTAGCAGTAGGTTCTTTCCTTACGCATGCCACAAACATTCCCACAGAGTGAACCTACTGGTAATAATATACTCCACTACCCTACGCACCTTGTTCATTGGAGGAATTCAACAGAACAAGGATTTAAAAATAATTATTTTCCCATGAAAATTGAACCCACAATTTTCAAAGTGTACAATCAGACTAAGTACCTTAGATATAATAGTATCAAGTTACTGCGGGTACCACCTGTCGTCCTCTACCGGTTACCCTACCTGCGCCCGCGCACGCCCGCCCTTTGTAAAAAAAACATATTATTATCCCCTTCCCTTCTCCAAAATATGTTGTGTATTAAATTGGAATTGGATACAGTCGGCAGCAACATTTTTTTAAAAATGAATCCGCGATAATTGAAATTTTCATAGATATTCCATGTACAGATAGCGATCAGTTTTTATTTATGCAAAGATGTTAATGTACCTGCTTTAAAAATACCTCTTATAAACTTATCTTGTAATGATTATATTAAAAAAAAATGATATTTATGTTAAAAAAACAAAATTATATCTTTAAATTGAAATATTGTTTTATAAGTAGCTAGTTCGTTACTAAAATTGTTAATATGATGAAGTTCCACGATAACATAATTATTACGAAATATAGGATTAATTTAATACATTAATTACTTTGATTTGTAAGCGTATTATCGTGTTCAATTTACTGTATTATTAAAATATATTAGACTACTGTTTATCTTCTTTGTTCACTTTCGTTTCGCATAGAAATAATTGCAGTGTTTTAAGGAATCACTTGTTCTAAGTTTAATATGATATAATATAGTAGTCTTCCTCCAAAAATAATTACTCAATTCCAACCATACGAACCTACCATGGGTTCTTTCAAAGAGCCGTACCTTTGGCTTGTCCTTTCCATAAAAAAGACGAGATTAAGGGTTCAGCCAAAAGAAAGTCAAATCTAAATATA
>DWGR01001935.1:0-14752 GCA_018247715.1 Heliconius burneyi | reverse complement strand
TAAAGAATATTATAAATCCTTACCCAAATCAATAATTTAACATTTAAGGCTGTTTCTGAACGAGTAAATTAAATTATTCTTTGACATCAACACATATGACTGTCAGTCAATTCTGTTTATTATATATGTAATGAATAATCGTGTCGTTCAAGCGGGCGAAGCCGCTGGTGAGCCACTAGTCTACAATAATATTGACAAGACGGCCGAGCACACAAAATTATAATCAATACGTATTTTATTGACAATTGCTTATCAAACCCTTTTGATATTATTAACGATATTATCGTCTGCTTAATGATATTTTCAAATGGGTTTCTTTATCTCAGTCGATACTGCGCATTTTTAAAGCTCGTTATAAATAAAACACATTTTTGCAAATATTATTATAATACGTATACTATGAATCCTAACCGTAAAGCACTTCTTTTGTCATCTTCTAATTGTCACGGGTATTCTCTATTAGAATTTGCAAAACAGGAAATCTCTACATTCTTGCAACAGTAAGTACTATTTAATAAAAAGGTCACACTTATCTTTTACATAATCTAGAGTATGATTTTTATTTGTTTCAGAAATAATGTTTCTGAACTTATTTTTGTACCATATGCACAAAATGGTTATGATGAATATACTAAAAAAATTAAAGAAGTCATTGAACAATGGGGTTTCCCTGTAACAGGCTTACACACATACCCAGATGAAGTCAATGCTATAAATTCAGCCAAGGCCATATTTATTGGGGGTGGAAATACATTTCTTCTTTTAAAGACACTGTATGATAAAAATCTTGTACATCTAATTAGGGAAAAAGTTAATGCTGGAAAACTTTTGTACATAGGTAGTAGTGCTGGAACAAATGTTGCAACAAAAAGTATACATACTACTAATGACATGCCTATTATTTACCCACCATCCTTTGATGGTATTGGTATAGTGCCTTTTAATATTAATCCTCACTACATTGATAAAATAGAAAGTATAAATCACAAAGGTGAAACAAGAGACCAAAGAATAGGTGAATTTATGGAAATGTCACATGCAAATCCAGTTCTTGGGTTAAGAGAAGGCTGTCTCTTACATGTGAATGGAGATACCTTAATATTAAAAGGAATGGCAGGTGCTGTGTTATTTGAAAAGTGAGTAAAATTATTACATATAAATATGCAAAGTAGTCTTTCAGTTTTATACAATTTATTTATTTTTTCAGAGGAAAAACCAAAGTTGATTATCCAGCAGGAGCAGATGTCTCATTTCTTTTAGAAAATATGAAGGATGTATAAAACTATTTCTTATTATGTTTAATATCATACATTTCAAAATATATTTTAAATAATAAAGAATGAAAAAAAAACCTTTTATTTATGAAAAATATGTAGTGGTAATAAACATTGCAATGAAACCATTTTTCTAATTATTTAAACTATTTTATTAATAATATTAATAACAGAAGAAATAAAATAGGTAGCTGTTATATGTATCTTAGAGAAAAAGAATAGTGAAATTGAACTTCTTTCGTTGCCAAAATTTCAACATGCAACATGCTAATGCACAATATACTCATGTTTATTATGGAATTGTAGTTGCCATACTATTAGATCTTCCATTGGAGACAGATGTTTCATTTACAATATCATCATAACAGAGAAATATTTTAAGAAAACAAAAAAATTGACATAGCAGGGACCTTGATGAGATGTATTCAAATCCTACTACATTTAAATTTTAAAAATTTACTAAAAAACATTGTCTATCTTTAGTGTGAAACAACACTGAAAATATTAAAAATATCATCATGACATTCCGTTTGAGAAATTCCAATTGGAAAGTCTTCGTCAGCCATTCACCGGTGCTTGCATGAGCAAAGCTCGAGCTGTGTGGAACAATGATGGCTGAGGAGCAACTCGGGATTGTCCAGTGCGTTCTGCGACTGGCAACTGACAGAGATATCTACGCAAGGCTAAGTCACGCCTTGCGCTTAAACCACGCGTTATTTCACAACCAGATCCGAAAAGAACAGCACGCTGACGTTTGCGTTTTTCTATTGCCACCTGTAACAAAAATATTTATTGAGAATCATATATATATAATTAAATAATCATATATTTACAAAATTCAAACACAAGAACATTATTAGAAAATATTTTGTAAATTATGAATTACAAGTTAATTTAAAGTTGTGAAAGTACCTGAATAGCAGCTACTGGATCTAAGGTACCAACATCATAAGGTATGTCAGCCTTATCTGAATTATTTTGTTCATGGTTCCCGTTAACTAATGTAGGATGGTCGTCCTTGTTCTCTTGTGCTAGAGACTTAGCGTTTTGCTCTAATATATTTTCTACCACAGTTTTGCCGGCCATGTCGATCGATAGACCTAATCGAGGTAGAACTCGTTCAGGTCTCCATCGGTCTCTTGCGCCACCCGCTGGTGCAGTTTGCTCGCGCCGATGTACATCTGCTACCAAACTTGCCCAGTCTACACCTAAAGCATCACCTAGCCCAGCTACAAATAGGAAAACATAAATAGTAAAGCATAAATAGTAAATGTTGATTTTTTAGGAATACTGGCTTTTTTATTAATATAAAATCCTGGACTTAGTAGGGTAAGCAATACTTTTGCCTGCGAACCTAGTGTTAAGACATTTACTATTTAGACACTTGTTTACTACTTTCCAACAAATTCTTGAGGCATTGCGTGTTGAGTGTCGGTACTCAAAAACTGATGACAAATTATTAAGTATAATTATTTTGTATTATTTTTATATTCTTGGAAATTATTAAACTGCTAATTCGTTAAAGAATTTTAATATCGGAAAAGGCGTGAAAATCAATATAATACATTATTAATATGTAACATTAAAGTAATTTTAGCATTGAAGACTGAATTTAATACATTATCAGACAATTAGAATTAAAAAATATAATTTTACAGTTGATTATTTGGTAAAATGTTATACCTCGAGTTCGTTCTTCTTCTAATTCACCATCAGATATTTCTTCAAAGTCCAAGTTGGCAACATCCTCATCGTCTTTGCCATCTTGAGATTCCTTTTCCTCCCCAGCTCCACTAGTATCCTAAAAAATTAATAAAATATATCATGTAACACATTACTTATAAATAAAGCTTACTATAAAAATCAGGTTCACATTGTGCCCTGCACATAGCAGAGTAGGTAGAGGGAACCTAGTGTTAAGACACCCGTTCCCCACCTTCTGCCGAATTCTGGAGACATTGTGTGTCTTGTTGATTTCTGTTATTGAATGACAGAACTCAACGCCGCGCTTTGCTTCGATACCATGAGTGGGGATGGAACCCACAACCGTCACGTTACAGTCACACCTTGTGCCGCTGCGCCACGTGCCTACTATACTGCTCAGTAAATTAAAAAATATTTTAAAATATTAGCAGCATAAACCTGTGTTGATTCTTTCTCCGAACAATCTGGCTTAGATACATTTTCCTCAACAGGCGGTTCATTTTGACTGCTGTCGTCCATGTTTTGATCAGCCATCTGGAAAATTATACAGACAATCAACATAGATACTAATTACAATTATGTAAAAAGAATTACAAAGATATAAATATGTATTTACATCTTAGTAATTCTCTTAGAGGTGATAAGCTACAAGAGTGTTGGCTGAGATGGTTTGGCTACGTTACGCGCCGGCCTAAGAACTACGTCGGATGCATGTGCCTTGCTATATCAGTCCCTGGAGCCTCTCTCGGACGCCCAAGAAAGCGCTGGTTGAATGTCATGACGCAGGACATGAGAGCCAATGGTCTAACCACCGAGAACGCTAAAGAAGCTGAGCAGGAAGGCAGACCCTGGCAATAGCCGGGATTAATGCCAGGATGAAGAGGAATTCTCTTAGAGGTGACAGTGGCACAGTCTGACAGCCTCTGCCTGTAATCGCGACGATTGTGGGATTCTCAACTGGAGGTCATGAATTCAATGAGTTGTACCACTCAACCTGCAGCTGCAATTTCCTTAAAATTATTTAAGAAGTGGGGAATCTTAACGGTAGGTTAACTCTGCGTACAGTGCTTTATGTGAAATTCAACATGAAATTATGTGGGATACAACATATATGATCTTTGTAAATTACATCATCTCTATCAAGAATGTCATCGGGATCATCGCTAATTTCACTAAGATCGTCAGGAATGGGTTTATCGTCAGCCTCTTGGTCTTCTGCAGTCACAGTCGGTTGAGAGGTTGATGGAACAGCTTCTTTAGTTTCGGTTTCATTCCTCGGAGCGCGTCTTTTGTTAGGATCGTTTCTACCGTGATCCATTCTCCCACGATTGTAATCATCTGAAGAATTTGATTAATAAAATTAATGTATAAGTTCGGAGTGTAAATAATAATAAAATTATAATATTTAACCAACCATGCATACGGCCGCGATGAGGCCCAGGGCCATGTCCACGATGATGCCAACCCTCAACATCCTGATCTTTATCACCCCATTCGTTCATCTAAAATACGTTTTTCACATCAATAAAAAAGATAACATTAATAAATCAATCTCACTACAGCTTATTAAGCATACCAAAATGAGGATATGGACATCCAAGGAATATGTGGGACAGGATAAAACATGGTTTTACAATTCTTCTGCGATAGTCAATTGGTTCATTCCAATAAAAGTATTGATGATACAGACTCACCTAAGGGAACAATTTAATAACAATAAGGAAATTTTGTATTAAGGATAGGATAGGATGAAGATGAGACCAAATAAAAGAGCACTTATACCTGTGAATCGAGCATTGGCCAATGACGTTCACGACCCCAATCGCCGGGGCCACGATAATCTTCAGTATCCCAGTCCTTGTGAGAATGGATATAACGCTCGCGCTCCATCGACCCCGAACGTCCCTCCCACGAACGATCGCGATGTGGCCGTCTATCATCATATCCTATAAAAACAAGTAATTATAATACAAGAGGACTCCGCCCAAAATTTTTTTTTTGTTATAGGCGTGTTGTATGACCTAGTGTGTGACGAGGCATCCTCATACACCAGGTCGTACAACAAACAAACAAATACAACATATTTTCTTCGCATTTTTTAGCATTAAACTTATCTAGTTACTGAGAAAGTAATCGCAGCGGGTCTTTCTTTAGGGGTCAATTTCTTACAACTCATGTTGCAGTGTTCGCGACGTCGCGATGTTCGCGTTCACAGATTCGAAGTATAAGTTAATATAGTAAAATAATAGATTTGTAAGTTATTATTGTTTGTATAAAATTATTGAGAGACTTTATATCATAATAAGTTGTGTGAATTTTGTTATAATTACAAGAACTTTCGTAATTTTCAAATAGTAAATATTTACACAGTATATTGTTTTGCATATAAATAAATAGATAATTTTGTGTCCTTTCAACATATAAAAAATGTAAAAGCATCCGATTGATAATTATTAAAATATAAGCAAAAACTTGTAAAAGTTATAATGAAAAAATATCAGCCTAAATAAAGACAAAACGGCTCGGTGGCTTGCGGCGCGCGGTCGTGGTCGGACAGGATGCCAAGGTCAGAGCTCTTCTAGCTCGGCCTCCCAAAGCCCGGTGATGCTGTAGAGACCCATAAGGCCAACAGCATACTGCTCAATCGAAAAACGAACGTCGGACAGTGAGTTCAAGCTCAGTATAGTAATGACAAGAAAAATAGGAAGACATACTTGAAGAAGCCGACAGTCACAAACCGTTATATTAAGATAACGTCGTGTTTCATTCAGCGATCTCCGTGTACCCCACGATCCGGAACCTATCATGTACAGGGCGTCAGCGGCTCATTCACTCGAGTTCCGCCCGTCCGGTACACAAAGTAATTTTATATTACAAAAAATCGCCTATGAAGATAAAAAATTCTAAAAATGAATCGGTGCCGCCGCCGCCGTTAAGATGCTCGAGCGTGAATTTACCTTAAAATTTAATTATAAGTTGCATACCTCTAGGGTCTCCCATAGAATCTCCATACATCCTGTCATCGTCTTCAGGATAACCTCTTGGGGGACCAGACATATCATAACCAGAATCATAATGCCTATCCCTGCCTTGTATATTGTAACCTGGTGAACGTTCACCTTCTCTAGCCACACCATCATAGCGATCATCCATTCTATCATAATGTTCTATATTATGTCCATGATCATATTGATGGTCCAATCCAATTTCATAATCGCCTTGTTCCCTGTCCATGCTATCCAATCGATCTCTCTTATTTGATCGATCTCTTTCTAATCTGTCCGGTTTACGACTACCTCTATCTGAATCTTGACGATCTTTCGAATTAGTTGAATTCTTATCTGACTCCAAAGCTCTATTAGAAATAGCCGCTAAAGCTGCCAAACGCTCTTCTGGACGAGGTAGTAGTCTTTGCATTGGTTTATTTGGCTTTTCCAAGCCTTTATCTCCCCTACCGCTACCCAAACCACGTTCACGACCTCTCCGTTTCGGATCATCTCTTTTGGTGTCTTTGTTTCTATCTCGCCCTCTGTCTTTTCTGTCATGCCTGTCTTTTTCGTCGTGTTTATCTTTTTTTCGTTCTAAAGAACGGTCTTTATGATCGCGGCCTCTATCTCTGCTTAGAGAACGTTTTCTGTGTCTTTCAGGGCTTCCATCACGTCTCACTTGTTTCTTAGGAGAAACAGGCCTACTTCTTTCAGAGCTTTCCTTTCTCCTTGGATCTTTTGGATGAGAGCCATGTCTGCGAGGAGATCTAGATCTCGGTTTTTTCGGTGATCGACTACGTACCCTGACTCGATCTCTTTCTTTGTCACGATCTTTGTCCCGCTCCTTTTCACGCTCTTTTTCTTTTAGGCGATCCTTTTCTTTTTCTCTATCACGAACAGAGTGTGGTGATGTACTCTTATTTCTCTCTTTTCTTTGAGGAGATTTTACAGTTTTTGTAATAGTCTTTGATGTAACATTCTTAGACGTAATTGGCGGTGTACCACCTGATTTCTTTCCAGGTGATAAAGATTTTTTACCTATAGCTTTTGACAAATTTTTCTTTTTTGTAGCATCATGTTTTTTTGTAATGCGGTCATCTTTCTTGACAATCTTTTTAGTTTCACTTTTATCTCTTTTGTGTAGTGAATCACTTTTAAGTATTTTTTTCTTAGGAATATCACATTCTGAGGATGAACTTGAGTTTCGTTTTAATTTTCCTTTCTTAATTCTCCTTTTGGTATCCCTAAAATTATATGTTTACTATATTTAAAATGAAACTAATATTTATTTAATTTCACACTATATGTCACAAATTTTTGTTACATAAGGTGTTGAATGGTAGAATTGTGATGCATTTGGTTTTTTAAACAGAGCAATTAAGAAAATTAAAACAATTCATTTCCTCAAGTGCAGAAAAAAACCTACAATGATCACATTTATAAAGTTTTTTTCGCGTTCATCAATCACATTTATTATTTAAGAAGTAGTGGATTTAATTTCTATTTATTGCAATGTTGATATTTAAATAATTATCATTTCAAGACCAAAAAATGTGGAAAAGGTATTAAAACCTTAATAATATTCAAAGAAAGAATTGACTTCTACTAATCATAAAATGTTGAACTTAAGACATCAATTTTTATTTCATTAATTGATATCCAAATTCAAATTACTTAAAGAGCTTAATGTTTTCTTATATGTTTTTACATGTAAAGTAAATGTTTTGGGTTAATCTTAACATTTTGTATATCTCTACTCAGTACAATAGTTCTTTGTTAGTTCAAAGTACAATAACTATTACTTAAGTTTAATACACTTATACCTTCCAGACGATGATGATGAAGAGCTTCCATCTGAAGATGATGATGACACACTTGTAGAACTAGAACTCCTTGATGATGATGAGCTAGATATTGCTTTCTTTTTATCTTTTCGCACATCTTTTGTTGAATCCATTTTCAATTGTAGCTCTAATTCACGTTGCAATTGTTGTCTTCGTTTTTCCAAAACGTCAGTATCCGCATATTCTAGGTCATTTTGATCCCAATTGTCAATTTCACCCTCAGGGCTACGACCCGACCTAACAACTACAGCAGAATGCAAACGGTTTTTATCATCTTTAGGAAGACGTTTATTCTCACTATCTTTATTCGCCGCACGTTGTTTAGATGGACTAATTAAAGTATGTGTAGATGCAAACTTACAATTTTTCCCGTAAGCGCAACTGCCGTGTTGTGCCCACTGTCTACAATATTCAGTAACTTTTTTAGCACTTGAAGATTTCTTGGTACCAAGGCGTTCAAACACGCTAGGTCTATTCGAAAGGTCTTTGGTTTTCGGCAACTCGACGGTGATTTTTCTTTTTCCTTGTTTTGACATTATAATGAAACATTGGTCTCACCGAAAGCGTTTATTAGGAACATGCATCTCCTTATCTCAGAAGAATACAAAATATCAAGAAAGTAAAAGGTACAAAAAATTATTATTGTATTAATATTTTCATTAATAAAAGAGTTTTAACAAAACATAATACTAATTCTTCAATGTATTGATTAGTAAATATGAAGCGTCAAGCGAGTACATTTGAACGCCATTTCATTTTCCCCTGTCAACTTTTTTTTATTTATCACAGCCCAGACTCTCACGATCATATATCGACCTAAAATAATTATTTTTTTCATATAATTATTTGTTTTATACTGTTTATTATAAACAATGTAATGATAATTAATTAATGTATAATAAAGCTAAAGTATATAAATATATAATATGTGTACAAGTTGTGAAAAATTAAATGGAATAAACAATATTTATGAAAAAAATATGATTGCTACTAATGTACAATTGTAATTATTACTTACTGTACTGTATGCACAGAACACATTTATTGACTGTATGTACTATTTTTTTGTGATGTGATGTTGACATGTGTCAACTTTTATAACTTATGAAGTAACATATAACGTAAAATATACAACTATACATGAACAGTTTATTGTGTATGTAAATGTAATGTAATTGATTTTTAATTAAAGTAAAACATAATATCTATATACTTTATTATTTAAATAACAGTGGCTTATATTTAACACTTATTTGGCATTTGTTTTAGTTACGATATCGAAACATATATATTAAAATGCCCTTACTTGATGGAAAAGAAATCGACATATTTTTTGTAAGTAGAATTGTTTAATATCAAATAATGGTAATTTAAAAAATATTGATAAATATGTATAGATATATCCTTTTATATTTAATTGAAACCCTAAACACAACCATGTATTTATAACCTCTATTACAAAAAATACAAATAGTTATTTTTTTTTTCTTATTCAAAATTGCGCATTACAGAATGAAGAGGACCTTCCTTATGAAGAAGAAATATTAAGAAACCCATTTTCAGTAAAACACTGGCTAAGATACATTGAACATAAAAAAACAGCACCTAAGAATGAAATCAACATCATATATGAGAGAGCTCTAAAAGAACTTCCAGGCTCATTTAAGCTCTGGTATAATTATTTGAAATTACGAAGGTCTCAAATAAGAGGCCGTTGCATTACGGATCCTGCTTATGAAGATGTTAACAACTGTTTTGAACGATCACTTGTATTTATGCATAAAATGCCTAGAATATGGATGGATTATTGTACTTTTTTGACTGATCAATGCAAAATAACTAGTACAAGGAAGGCATTAGACAGTGCTTTAAGAGCTTTGCCAATTACTCAGCACCATAGAATTTGGCCTCTTTATCTGAATTTCTTAAAGAAACATAATATTGCTGAAACAGCAGTTAGAGTGTTTAGAAGATATCTTAAGCTTTGCCCAGAAGACACAGAGGAATATATAGATTACTTAATATCTATAGAAAAATTAGATGAAGCAGCTGTAAAATTAGCACAACTGGTTAATAATGAGAACTTTCAGTCAAAGCATGGTAAATCTAATCATCAATTATGGAATGAGTTGTGTGAATTAATATCTAAAAATCCAGATAAAATTCACTCACTCAATGTTGACGCTATAATAAGGGGGGGCCTTAGACGTTATACTGATCAATTGGGCCACTTATGGAACTCTCTAGCTGATTATTATGTAAGAAGTGGGCTCTTTGAAAGGGCCAGAGATATTTATGAAGAAGCAATCCAAACAATCACTACAGTGAGAGATTTTACTCAGGTTTTTGATGCTTATGCTCAATTTGAAGAACTTAGTTTGAGTAAAAAAATGGAAGAAGTTGCTAAAAAAGTAAACCCCACTGCAGATGATGATATTGATTTAGAATTGAGACTTGCAAGATTTGAATATTTAATGGAAAGGAGATTATTACTCCTTAATTCAGTGCTACTTAGGCAGAACCCACATAATGTATCAGAATGGCACAAAAGAGTAAAGCTTTATGAAGGAAAACCACATGAAATAATTGATACATATACAGAAGCTGTGCAAACTGTAGATCCAAAATTAGCTGTAGGAAAACTATATACATTATGGGTTGGCTTTGCAAAATTTTATGAAAGTAATGATCAAATTGATGATGCAAGATTAATTTTTGAAAAAGCTACACAAGTAAACTATGCTAAGGTTGATGACCTTGCTTCAGTATGGTGTGAATGGGCAGAGATGGAAATTAAACATGAAAACTATGAAGAAGCACTAAAACTAATGCAAAGAGCAACAGTGCTCCCAAGTAGGAAAGTAGCATATCATGATGATAAAGAAACAGTACAAATGCGTTTGTATAAATCATTGAAAGTGTGGTCCATGTATGCTGATCTAGAAGAAAGTTTTGGTACATACAAATCTTGTAAGGCTGTTTATGATCACATTATTGATTTAAAAATAGCAACACCACAAATTATTATCAACTATGGGCTGTTTTTAGAAGAACATAATTATTTTGAAGAAGCTTTTAGAGCATATGAAAAAGGAATAGCTCTTTTCAAATGGCCAAATGTATATGATATTTGGAATACATATCTTAGTAAGTTTCTAAGACGCTATGGAGGAACAAAATTAGAAAGAGCAAGAGACTTATTTGAACAATGCCTAGAACATTGCCCACCGGAATTTGCCAAATCTATATTTTTATTATATGCAAAGTTAGAAGAAGAACATGGTCTAGCTAGGCACGCCATGTCAGTGTATGAACGAGCAACCACTGCTGTTCTTCCAGAACAAATGTTTGAAATGTTTAACATATACATTAAAAAAGCTGCTGAGATATATGGCGTCCCAAAAACGCGCCAAATATATGAGAAAGCCATTGAAACTCTTCAAGATGAAAAGTCTAGAGAAATGTGTGTGCGTTTTGCAGAAATGGAAACGCGGCTCGGTGAAATTGACCGAGCGCGTGCAATATATGCACACTGTAGTCAAATGTGCGACCCTCGAATTACTGCAGAGTTTTGGAATACATGGAAAGAATTTGAAGTAAGGCATGGAAATGAAGATACAATGCGTGAAATGTTAAGAATTAAGAGAAGTGTCCAAGCTACATATAACACACAAGTTAACATGATGTCAGCACAGATGTTAAGTTCTGCTGCACAGGCTGCTGGCACTATTTCTGACTTGGCTCCAGGAATGAAAGATGGAATGCGAATGTTGGAGGCAAAAGCTGCTGAAATGGCTGTGCAAAGCAAAGGCAATATTATGTTTGTTAGAGGAGAAACTCAAGGTCTTAAAGAGAGTACTGATAAAGTGGTCAATCCAGATGAAATAGATATTGATGATGAAGAAGATTCTGAAAAAAGTGGCGATGAAGAAGTAGCACCAGTACAGAAAAAAGAAATCCCAGCTGCCGTTTTTGGTGGACTACTCCAAGAAAAAGATTAAATAATTAAATACATCCAATGTTGTGAAAAAAATAAATTTATTATTGAAATTATAAGACAAGTTTAATTTAATAAGCTTAGCAATAATATTATACATTAGCCATTTACTTACAACAAAATCACAGAAACAATGTGCCTGATTAGAAATTTAGATACATTTACAGATCAACAAATTTATTTATAGGATAACAATTTTATTACATTATTAAGAAAAACCTTTTTTATAGTATTATATGCTAATGGCAGTTTTTAATATTATGTTTTTTTTCTAAATATATTAAGTGATGACAAAGAAAATTAATGTAAAAGTACTTATAATGTTAAATGTTGTTATATTTAAACACTTTATACAGTTTGACTATTTGAATAAGATGAATAACTTATGATTTTTAAATAAATCAGCTGCAAATTATTTAAATACAACATGTAACTTTGTTATAATATGTATTGTTTTATAAGTTGTGGATAAAGCCTTAATGTAGTCACAACACTATATTAAAATCAAATATTTTAAACTAGGGATACACATTCTATATAATATCCCTGGGAGGTATAATAAAATGTAATGAATTGGAATATTTATCCTGTTGTTCAGAATAGTTTAATATATTTATATCATTATGAACACCTCCAAACATAATTAACTCCCCATTTCCTTTAACTAAAGAGTACATAACTAGTTCCTCTGGGGCACCACGCATTTCACCAAGCTTTGGACATAACCAAGAAACATAGTTCAAAGAATTTCCATCAACAACGGTAGAGATATCTAAAACATGCATACTTAGTGTATTTCTTTTTACTTTTTTGACTGCTGGTTGTCTCTCTTGTGGATTGTCAGCTGGAGCTTCTAACCTGTTCTCTAAATGTGCTATTTGCCTTTGATTTATTAAGTCATTTTCTGGAGAGTCATTAGATCCAGTAGATTCACATGCAAATGCTGCCATCCTGTATTTATTAGCTTCTTGCAACTGTCTTACAATTTTCATACCTTTATTCTGTAATTAAAATGGATAAAATAGTAAAATGTAAAAAAAAGTAAGAGCTAGCAATACATACATTAACAAAGCAAAAATGGATACCTTATTTTTATTTCTTCTTAAAGCAGATTCTTTTTTAGATCCATCAGGACTATTATTTGCTTGTTTGTTTTCTCCAGTTGAATTTGAAATATTTTTATTAGAATTTGTATTTATAGTTCCTATGTTTTGAGCATGCCTGTTTTGATGACTGGGCCCAGCTACTGGCTCATTGTTTGGAATTCGATGTCTAGGTAGAACACCACGTCGTCCATTGATGTTATGATCCCTATCTAGAGGTCTTTGCAAACTTTGCTGTACTCTTACAGATACTGGGGCACTTTCAGCTCTATTAAGGTTTGACAATCGCACTGCTGATGTAACTAATGGTTTGGCACTATTCCAGCCATTTCTACTCCTACTAAGACTTACAACTTTATCACCTACTCTACATGCAGGATTGCACCAAATGTTAGCAGCAGCCCATTCTTTGTTTTTAACAGCTATCTCTTTCCATGTCCATATAGGGCCCTTCATGGTGAGTATCCAACAATCACTGAATACAAAACGATTCTGCAAAGTTTGCACACCCCCTAGAAGCATTAATTGCTCACAATCCAAACGAATAAGGGACTGAGCATAGCGAGGAGATGGTCTTGGTTTAGTAGTAGCTTGCTTTCTCCAAACAAAATTAAATAAATTTAGTACCCAAACATCATTAGAGCATTGTATTTGATAGTTTTGTGCAGCCGACATATTTAGACCTCCAAATACAATCATTTCATCACCATTTATACATGCAGAATGACCAGCCATAGGAGGTGGGGCATTTGTAGTGTTCATTAAAATCCATTTGTTATTTTTAATGCAGTAAAAGTGTATATCATTAAACATTGTAAGATTTTGATATAATTGTGAAAGACAAGGGTAAGTCCAACCTCCAAATACTATAAGGCAATCTTTATAATCAACCATAGTTGTGTAAGCTTTAGGAACTGGATATGTTCCAGTAGCTAGAGGTCTAATCCACTGACGTTTCGATAAATCAAATTTCCATAAATCATTAAACGATGTTGCATTTGTAGTGCAACCTCCAAATATATACATATTATTTTCAAGAATACAAGCTGCATGAGAAAATCTTTTTGTTATTGTAGGGAATATTTCTGTAGATGCAATATTCATCCATAGTATGTTAAATTCGCCAATAGCTTTTATAAGTTTTATTGAAGTCTTATGTAAAACATCTGAAAAAGAACAATTAATTTTTAAATAAGAAATTTATATCAAAATGTTGTGTTTTCTTTATTATTTATTTATATAAAAAATATTATCAATTATTTATTATTCATATTATCAGTTATTAAAACATTGTTTTTTTTTCATTAGATATTTCGTATGCAAACAAAGACAAAAACATCGAATTGTTTATACAAGATAGTAGAAAAAAATCGTACTTTGGGCACAACCACACCATCTTTTACAAACATTCATACAATTTTGTAAGTCTTTATATGGTGGGAGAAATCCTAGTATAAATTCCAGTACTTCATCGGGGAGGTCTTCAATGGTTACCTCCAAAGTTTCGTGTAAGGTTTGGTGTATGGTCTCCATCGTTTCAATCTTAATTTAACCAGTAGATCTAAACAGTTTCACCATATTTTTTAGACTTCAATAAAAGCAACATGTAATATCTAATTACAATTTATCAAATTATTTTCTAGCATGAAAATATTTTAAATTGAAATTATCAATCCCGACATTTAAAAATATTTAACATCAAGTTGAGGTTGTCAACTGTTAAGTGTCAATTTGAATGTTATATTAGGGATGCCCGATGATCATCGATTTTCGATAAACATCGATATTACCAGTTAAAATACTGATGTCTTAACATCGATGTTACATAAAATAAAACATTGTA
>DWGR01001934.1:0-14753 GCA_018247715.1 Heliconius burneyi | reverse complement strand
ACCTTAAAGGCCGGCAACGCACCTGTAACTCCTCTGGTGTTGCACGGGGTCGTGGGCGGCGGGGATCACTTACCCTCAGGTGACCCGAACGCTCGTTTGCCTTGTCCTTTTACCATAAAAAAAAACTATAATTAAAAATAAAATAAATAAATCAGCTTCACGGTGTATCCCGCACACACAAGGGTAGTGGAAACCTAGTGTTAAGAATTCTGGAGCCATTGCGTATTGAGTGGAAGAACTCAACGCCACGCTTTGCCTCGACACCAGAGCGAAGAAATGAAATGAAAGAAATGGAAATTTAAGCGTAAATAAATTCAAGTGGGGATCGAACCCACAACTGTCGCGTTACCGTCACAAATGTGTGCCGCTGCGCCAAATTTTTTTTATTATAATTGTTTTTAAAAATTAATAATAATATTATTATTACAATAAATACAAAAGACGGAGTCATCTGTTTAGTTATTGTAAATTGGATTACTACACTAATACACAATATAAAACAGATAAGAAATAACAATATAATACGTTATGGTATATTTCTATGTTTTTAACATTAAAATTATATTGTCTGTAAAAAGTATAAATACGAAAAATAAAAGAAGACAATATGAAAAATAATACAGAATAGTACTGAACTTTAGTTAGCACTCACACCGTTTCTAATTACCACAACTGCGTGGCGTTTGTAATCGCGCCATCAAAGGCATTGCCAGGACTTACAGCCACAAGGTCTTTTTTCATTTTTTTTCCTTTGAAAAACATCTGGTGATTTTATCTGCCTCTGCGAACTGATTTCCCAAAGGAAAATATCAATGACTATTTTCTTCTCAGAAGCTACCAATATCAATTGAAATTCGCAAATAATTAAAATGTCTGCTCCTATCAAAGCCAATTATTTTATGTTGTAAATTCTATTGGGACAGCAAAATAGTCTAACAGTGTCACGCTTTATCCCGCATAGCAAGGAAGATAGAAAACCTAGTTTTAAGACTTCGTTCCCCGCCTTCCGCCCAACTATCCGCGACGGTAAATGGAAGCCAACGCCGCGATTCCTCTTAGACTTCTGATAACTATGGTTATAGTATTATATATAAACGCGTTTCTATAGCACAACGATGGCTTTAAGATAAAATAAGATAACAATTTTAATAACTCAACAGAAACAGTAATATTTTAACAATAAGAATATATAAAAAATAATAAATAGGGAAGGAGTGTTTTAACACTGTGTTCCCTCTGCTTACCCTACTTACTGTGTGCGGGATACAGCGTGAAATTGATTTATTTATTTTTGTATTTTAACATATGTAAGTTCTATATTTATCTTGTTTTAAATCATTTATTTTAAATAATTTAACATAGGTGAATACTATAAGGTAGCATGTTCGATATTTTAAGCTTATTTAATAGTATTTTTTTGTATATTTTTTAATATCAACTATTCCACTAGTAGCTTCTTAGTTAGATAAACCCAACCCAACGTATATTTTTGTTAATCTGAAACCCAATCAGAGCGATGGACAAAGGATAAACAAATGGAATTAGTCTACATAAATCAAATGTTGTAGAACGAAGTTGGTAGAACGTTGTAAATCGTTGCTGAACTACGGAGCATTCATCGTAAACGCGAATGAACTAGTTTTTGTAATTATTTCCTCCGGGTCCCTTGTTTTGTCTCACTAGCTGTTGTATCCTTGTAATGACGTCTTCAATCTGTATGTTAAGTGAACTGTGAAGTGGAACACATATATTTAAATATTATTTTTGTTCACTGTTTATATTGTATGCGACTCAAACGGCTTCGCCCGCTTAACGTCATTGTCATATATTATGGTCAAATTCTTAACAATAAAATAATAATCAATTTTTGTTATATAAATTATAGCCAATGTTTATGTATACAAATATATTTCACATAAATGTATATGTTATGTCAACCTACTTATTGATTTAATGTCATGTGGGTGTGTATTAAGAGTAATGCTGTAATCCTGTCTTATGCATGGTACAGGGAGTCATTAGCTGTATTAAATTTTTTTGCAAAGATAAACAAATCATCTAAGTGAAGAAGTGTATCAATAGAATAGATAAAATGTCTATAACATATTTAAAGAAAACACAACTTTACATTTTCTCTAAATTAACTTAAGCTCAAAGCTTAAGTTAATTTACCTATAGTCCCTAGCAGCCATTACCATTCAACCACAACACATAAATTATAGCAATACGCATTTGTTTATGATCAGTATTTAAATCACACCAAGTAGCACGTTTCAGTAGTTGCTAATTAATTAATTCCATTTTACACACCGACACCACATTGACATAGTAATTGAAAAGCAAGTCGATCTGTAAAGCTACCAACCTATATAATCGTTCAAAGTTCAATTTGAAGTTCAAACTGAAATATTCATCGAGACGAATGTATATGTAGACAGTAAAAGGTGATGTGTACGGTATAAATTCCTGCAATCACGGGTAGTATTTGCACTAGGGCCGTTGTATTTATTTGCAAAACTCTCGAGAGGTCGTCTGGTAACGCCGGCCTAATTTTCGAATGAAAGCTGAATAAGCATTCGATAGCAGATTTGGTAAACATTTATACTGGCAATTATTGACGTTGTGACAAGGAGGACATCGCAGATTTATTTAACTTCGTAATCTATTGGAGTTTAATTGCTCTGAAACCGTTTTAACTTTCAGTCTTTTAAATTCTAATATCGTAAATTAGGAGTAGAAAACTAAAAATGTTTAATATGGTAAGGAAAAAGCTACACAACCTGCGGTACGCTATCGACCAGGACACTGCTAGATAAACTGTTAACATACAGTGTTCTTTTTTTATTAGTCAAGGATTAGGAAGGATTTAAATATGTATACGTTTGTTTATTCTTTTATTTTTCTTTATCTGTCTTATATTATATTAAATACAGCAAGGTTAATCAAAATTATTCCTAGAACATCACTAAAAATTGGAATATTCATATATCCTTAGAATCGTTACTAATTTCAAGGTTTTGAAATACATGACAGTGGCCAAAAATGCGACGCAATCACGAAATAAAATAGCAGCTGTAATCAATGACAAAAAATTCACAAGATTCTTAATAAAATTTCCAGGTCAAAGCTTTTAGGCGGACTTCAATAGCAATGGAGTTTTATAAAGGCTAAGCATATTGAATATAATTTTCGTTTTTTGTTGAAAACTTGTAATTGATCAAAGAGCAAAACTGTCATAATTCGGATTTCGCTACAGGACAAAGGCGCCCAGTTATTCAAATCATGCAGATTAAACTCCGGCAAAGATATAAACTATATATGATTTGTGGCCAACTCTGCTCGGGAGCAGTATATCGAAGTTTAACCAAAACCAGTTTGCAATATTAATGTACAGTACGTGGCAACCTTACTGATGTCGATGGCGCACTTTAACCGAATTTGAACGCCGTCTTTCTATTTTCCAATAATCTTGATTAGAGTTCTAGTATACCATACATATTAGTATTATTACTCTCATCTTATTATAGGTATAACAGGAAATTCTTATCAGATTCTATGAAATATATGAAATCGAAATACCATCATATACTTATCAAGCTTTATATTATTCCTTAAATAACACAATTTTATTATAATATTTTCATAATTACATTTACAATTTGTCGACAATTACGGAAAAAATATACTGCTTAATAATGTCTATAAAGAAATTTAATGAGGTTATGTAACTGTAGTTTTAAAGTTAGATGGTTTCTTATATTATTTAATTTTAATAATATTAGACAATCTCAGATATTTCAAAGTTATTTGAAAAAATGGGAAAAGTCATTGAAATATCTTATTAAATCTATTGGGAGGTTAGGAATAGAAGTTAGGCGCTTGTTGGTACGGTGTAGGGTACTCATATACTATATCGTATAGCTTTCAATACTCACGTCGCCATCATAAAGTGATGGTAATAATACGTGACGCAGTTATTCCATCGGTAACAATGCCAAGGAACATTCAGCAGAATGTATGAGAGAAGGTCTATTTAAAAAGTCTACAGAAAAGACTTATTCAGTTTTAAAATTAGCTACTGATATTTAAAAAAATACAGCAAATTATGGACTTGTATTAAAAACAGTACAAAGTCTCTGGATTTCAGAATGTTGGCATTTTGTTACCTAGACAGAATTATTCCCTTTACTAAAGAAGCTTAAGGCGAGCGATATAATAAAACTTACAAACATGCATGGGGAAACTTAAACCTCGAAAATTCAAAATTTTAACTTAAATAAGTACTACGAAGTACTTATGTAAGTTATGATGGCTAGAATTATTTTTTTCATAGTAGACGTAGTTTGTTCTCTTCAGAGAATTAATATAAAATCTTTACATAAAATACTTACTTACTATAAGACTTTAAACTTTTTACTATAAGTTCACAGATAACAGACAACGTAAAAAATTAAAAAGGTCCAAACTTCATAAATGTGCAATAAAGCGAGTCACAAGCAAATAAGATCTTAGTAAATGTATGCAATATACTTTATTTTATCCTTCGGTCACCGTGAAACGACGCTCAGCGAATATATTAAGCCACTAAAAGGAGTTTATGCAGCTGCTTTATTTTTATATACGAATACCAAATAAGGTACGTATGGTGCTGGTGCACAAGCGTGCAGCTGTAAACGCGATTGGTTGTGTGTTCGATTCTCACTCGAGGAAGTTAAATGTTTATTATTTTCATTTCATCGCTCCAGTTACGTAGCAATGCGTGGCGTTAAGTTCCGCCTCTTGATACACAATGCCTCCAGAATTTGGCGGAAATGGGGGACCGGAAGTTAATGGGAGCGGAGTGTCTTAACCCTACGTTCCCAGGAAGTTCTCCCTGTTTACCCTTCTATGTGTGGGATACAGCGTAAAGCTAAAAAATGATAAATATTTACTTTTAAATTGATACAATGGCTGATTATATCATAATTTACTTAAAGTTAATTAGTAAGTTAGTATAATTTAGCTAAACGTGCTACGATTGCTGTTGTTTATTTACTAGTTATTTTTAAGAATAAGTTAAAAAAGATAAAATTTTTGTAAATGAAGTTTTTGAATACGAATGCTACTACTAAATTTCACAAGCCACATTACATTATAGATTAATTCTTTAATATACGAGTAACATATCAATATGCCATTGTAGCACATGTTAGAATAGTGTGATTATAAAACCCATAGTTGTAGGTTCCATTTCCACTTTGGAAATGTTTCCTCTATATTTATTTTTCCGCTCTGTTGCGACAGAGGAGACAGTGGAGAAATAGAGCGGTCATCAAAATATTAAATATTCTATGACACTCGTGAAGAGGTTATCACTAGGAATACGTAAATATGAAGGGTATATGCATATCTCTACTGTTGATATACTTATATTATTTCATTCTATGTAATTTTCAAAACGAAACGAAAATAACTAGTTTTCATTATTATAATAAAAACAGTTTTATAAAACAAATTGAAAGAAAAATAAAACAGCAACTAATGTAATTTCGAAAAGATATCAGATCTTGCTATCGAGGTAACGCCAGCAGTACAGTAAATAAGAAAAAGATTGATGATGCGCTTACCGTGATGAATATATGGCCATTGCAAGCCATTCATCTCATTTATTGCCGTTATGTTAGTTCCCATAACGCGCATTTAGTTATAACACGAAAACTTAATAAGGTTATTCCACCGCGTAACGAGAATATATCTCAATATCTACTATTTGTTGCTAAGCAACTTATCTTTATATGTATTTACTGTATCAACATAAGAAATCCTACATAAAAACCTTAAAGAATTATTTATTCAATACAAATAGAAATAAATAGAACGAGGTATAATTATTTATTTATATTTCTAAGTGGATCAACCTAACCATGAAATTTATGTTTTCCCACGGCGGATGTGGAAACAGATAAAATTTACATAATATATTTTAATACATAAATTTTTAATAGCACCAAAGTGGAAAAAAGAACACAAAATTTTAAAAACCATAAAATGGATGTGTATACTTGTAACAAATCATAAATTTCTGTGTAATCTACTTGATACTTTAAATAAACTGTAAACTCCATTTTAAAACTCGAAGTCACAGCCACACCAACCTCTACATAATAAAGTAGATAGTTTCATAAAATAAGCATGATTCGATTTCGCTTTCCATCTGAAAACGAAATGGAATTCGTAAAACGTACTCAATTTTTTTAGTATTAAAAGTAGAATCTCTTTAATCGCTTTTGATTTGATCCCAACGGGTATGCAGTAAAAGCAGAGCGACGCGCCGCCCCACCTTATCTGTGTCGAACAGCCTTGCGAATATAAATCTAAAAAATTGATAGCAATTTATATGTTAAACATCGGCCTGAGTGAGATATTTCGCATCTTGTAAGCTTACCGTAATACATCCACGGCTCGGAGGCATTCAGCCCTCTGCCGGTGGATCAACTTTGTACCCGTATATAATATTACTCGTTTTCATTTGAGTTAAAACGTAACTTGTAAACTTGCAAAGGTAATAAGGAAAACTTTATATGCTTATTTTTAATGGTACTTGTTTTAATGTTTTGATATATTATAATAATATCTATAACTTTTATTTAATTTTACTATAAGTTTTAATTACGAGTGTCCCATAGTCTTCCCTTGGCATCACCTACCATTATCAATCTATACGAGTTTCATAGGATTTTAATGAATAATATTGACTTTCTACTCTTTTTAGTCTTTTTTTATTTACATTACTGTCGCTGTAAATTTTATGACAGTTAAGCCTGGTGATAATGTTGTTACTTCCTTTTTATTTTATATTTTTCATCCATTGACTTTTGTTATCTTTTCTCAAGGATTCTAAGCAACGGGATCTATTGGTAGGCTTGCATAGGGACAATGATTTGATGCGTAAAGGCCTATTAAAGCATATAAAATTGTTTTATTGTGACACATTAGCCTCTTTATCTATATTTGATTACTACATGTAATTGCCCCGAGATAAGCACCGAATAATGCGTAAAAGCTATGGAATACTGATTTGGGACTATGAGATAGAGTTGTGATGGATTGAGACCTGGGCCGCCTTTTCAACGTTTTAAATTGAACAGTTGGCGGACGATGATTCGCCTTCCACTAGATGGGCGGATGGTACAATATCGGCGTGGTTAGGGTTAAAGAATATGGTTTAAGAGCGTGTGCACTGGTTTCAACATCATGACAAGCTCGTGAGCGGGTTTCCTGGCTATTACGCAGATTAAGCACTTCCACCTTTTCTTATCTTAATTATTTTTTATTATAATTATATATTTTATTTTATGATAGCTTTATTACAATATTCAAATTTATATAAGTAATATTTTTTTAAGTAAGGAATAAGCTTATTAAATTTGAAAAATAGCATATCATATAATATATTGTTCTTTCAAAAAAAAACGCTCATAGGATCACTTTGTAGTCCGCCTGTCTACCTATCCGTCTGTTGATCTAATAATCTATGTGTCCGCTGTCTGTCCGCTGTTTATACTTGCAAAAACACAGCACCAAAACAGCTGTATTTTGTATGAATTCGCCGCATAATCAAAACATAAAAATTGGCAAGAAATGAAAACATACAATAGAAATAAAAGGAAAAAAATAATAGTATCTCACAGGAATAAATTACAAAATATATTATATTTATAGTTCCATATATGCTGGAGGTCACTGGTGTGGTCTGCGATCGCAGGATATCGCCCAAACTCAAGGGTCTAATATACAAGAGCATAATTTGATCGTTTCTTTTATAAGGTAGCGAATGTTGGACAGCACTATCTTGGCACACTCAGGAGCTTCACGTTACGGAAATGATGATGCTGAGGTGGATGTGCGGCGTAACGCAGTCTGACCGCATACGCAATACATTCATTCGAGGTAGTCTTGGAGTCCGTGACGTAGTGGATAAGCTTCAAGAACGTCGACTGAGACGGTTGGCCACGTTACGCGCCGACCTAAGAGCTACGTCGGATGCGAGTGCCTTGCTATATCAGTCCCTGGAGTGTGACCGCTTGGACCCCCAAGAAAGCGCTGGTTAGATGTCGTGTCGCAGGACATGAAAGCCAATGGTCTAACCACCGAGGTCGCTAAAGACCGTGCAAAGTAGAGTAGGCTGAGCAGGAAGGCAGACCCTGGCAATAGCCGGGATTAATGCCAGTATGAAGAAGTTCCATATACACAGAAAAGATGCATACACAAGGCTCAATCTGTCTACCCTACTACATGTGGAATACAGCGTGAAGCTGAAAAGAAACTGTTTTGCTCCTTTTTAGTTAAAAAAAAGGAATATAAGAAATGTTTTCACAATTTCATCGCATATGAAACTAACTAATACAACACAACATTTTAAGTTCATAATTTAAACATAAAATTCAGTAAATTTAAGTTAACTTAAATAAATTCACCCACAAAGTTAAATTTGGTAAATCAGGAAGTCATTTCTGTGCTCTTAGCGTTGCGCAAATTGTATTTTGTGTGTCGCTATGAGCTTGTTTTTGATTGCACATTTCTCAAAATGTAACGCAATACAAATAGACAAGTTTTAATATTAATAGCTTTAATTTATATCAGCTTCACTCTATATCCCGCACATAGCAGGTTAGGCATATGGAACGTAGTGTTGAGACACTCCGTTCCCCACTTTCTGCCGAATTTTGGAGGCATTGCTTGCTGAGTGGCAGAACTCAACGTCGCGCTTTGTCTCTACACCAGAACGATTTTTTTTTTAAATTTAAACGTAGTAAACATATCACTTCCTCGAGTGGGTACCAAACCCTCAATTGTCGCGTTACAGTCACGCCCTTGTGCCGCTGCGTCATGACAGCCTCAGCCTCATTTAATATTAATTTATATCAGCTTTACGCTATATCTCGCAGTACCTCTCGCTGTATCTCGGGTATGCAGATGGAACCTAGTGCTTAGACACACTGTACCCCTTATTTTTATATATATGATATGTCATATAGCTTTAATTTGCATTGAGGAGATTAAGAGACGAAAAATAGAAAAATATTTTATATAAGTCGTTGTTTGCGGTGGGGCTCAAGCCGCCAATCAACACACAATGTCTCTAGAATTCGGTGAAAAGTGGGGATTTACGGAAGTGTCTTAATGGGAACGGAGTATGATGGCACTAGGTTTTCATGTTCCCCCTCAACGTTGCTATATGCGGAATACAGCGTGAAGCTGAAACAAAAAAAATGTAAGTTTTCAATTACTCATAAAGAAATTTATATATAAAGCAAGCATTCACATCCAAGAGAAAATAAATGCAAACTCTTAACTTAAGCATCCTTTTACAAAAAACTCATTTCTTTGAGAATAAATAAATAAGCAAAAGGGGTCGTTAGTTACTCTAGAAAATTAAATAGACATTTATGTCGAAAAGATTTCTTTCCTAATTGATTATGCTAATTAACTGTGTTGTATACGACCCGAGATGTGTATCGAGGCCTGTCGTGGCGCAAGAGTACAAGCTTCTGAATGTAAACGCGACGTTGTAGATTCAATCCTCTCTGAAGGAAATTATATATTTTGGAACGGAAGTGACTTATTGGAGAACAAATTGACTCAACTCTTGGTTCCCATGTTCCCATTGCGTACCCTGCAAAGGGGATACAGCATGAATAAATTGTAGTATATATTTAAAATTTAATTTAAAAGTTATGTATATAAGCAATAATTTTTTAATACAAATTCCTCCCATTATATAGAATTTTATTTCGAGAGAACAACTAACGTTCTTATTCCAAAGAGATTTTTACAAATCAGCTTAACGCTGTTTCCCGCACACAGCAGAGTAGGCAGAGGGAACACACTCCCTGTCCCCATTTTCCGCCGAATTCTGGAGGTATTGCGTGTTAAGTGGCGGAACTTCGCCGCGCTTTACCTCGACAGCAGACAGAGAGAGAGCGAAGAAATAAAAATATAAATTATAATAAATATTTCCTTTCCTCGAGTAGGGATCGAACCCAGAACCAATCAATTTATTAACACATTCTATGCCCCTGCGCCACGACTGGCCCTCGATTAGATCCTCTGGAGATTTATAACCCCAACTTTATTGGCCATAAACAGTAATATTTAAATATTACGTCAGTCTAAATGTGTACTTTAATAAAAAAAACATTATTAATACAAAAACCATCCAAAGGTTTATTAAATTATGTATTCTATATTGTTGTTGATTTTGTTACCAATAAAATCATGATTATTACTTTTTATCAACTACACGCTGTTTCTCTCAAATTGCAGGGCAGGCAAATTAAATCTTGTGACAAACAATTCTCTATTCTCCACTTTTCCCCGTATTTTCAAGACACGGAGCGGTGAAACCAAAGCAGAAAAATGAAAATAAATTGAAAATTGTAATTCCCTGAGTGTATAGATGGAAACCACAACATCAACTTTACAATTGAACTTTACAATTGGAGTGTCCTACTGCGCCACAACGGTCTAAAATTACTTTAATTAATTTAATGACATTTCTCCAGTATGTAGAATATTTAAGTTTGCTAATTTTACTGTTTATTTATTAAAATAAAAGAATTTTTTTTTTTAAATCCTGGGTAGATTACTTAAAAAATGCAACATGCTATACAGTAGGTATATTCAATATAAATAATACATATGAATGTTGTTTATACAAACAAATTATTAAAATAACATACACGAACTAAAATACATATACATATTGCTACAGTTAAATTATTTTTCTTTAATACAAATTTACTTCACCTAAGCCTCTGGAAATATTCAAACGCTTATGTAGAAAATATGTCTCTTAGGAGAAATGATCAAAGTGAACATAACAGGCACACACGGCGCCTGTCCGGCCAGCGTGACCCGCCGACATTTCCATTTCCACGGTCAAGTCGACGTAGTAATGTGGGTAATTATTGTGCCCCTGCCACTATACATATCAATGTTAGTCCTGTAGGTGTACTTGAGTTTTTAAGCGACTTTAGGTTAAGTTTTACCCACATTTAAAAGACAAGATAGGGATAATTCTAAATATTCTATCTTCAGCTTAACGCTGTATAAAGCATGTAAAGTAAGCAGAAGGAGTCTCCGATTCTGTTGAATGGCGGAAGTAATGAAAATATTAAATTATTCATTTCCACGAGCGGGAATAGAGCCCACAACCAGTCGCGTTTACAGTTACAAATATTGTACAATAAGTATATTTCCCTAGTAGTTCCACTGCGAAAGTGCAGCCACTCGAAAGACTCCGAAATGAACGGATTTTATGTAGTTTCTTCGTTCACGTGTTATCCTATAGACTTGTTTCATTTACAGGAAAACCTAAAACGCTACTTACCTGCCTTATTAAAAATGAAAACTAGCCTTCTTTTTCCCTTTGAATATACTCGTACTTCAAAAAACGAGACGAGGAGCGCTAGATAAAGAATAAAATAAGTTTATTTAGGTCATTTTATACAAGACATTTATTGTGTTCTATAATATCAAACAAGAATTTACGATATATATTTATTAAAATAAATGATATTTGTTTATTTTCGTAGCTTTTCTTCTTTCAGTTTCCATAATTTGTTTAATTTTACTCGTATAATTATTTACAAAGAGGAATATTATAAGTCGAACATGTCAATGTATTGTTAGATGGCTGTGGGTTCAATTTGTTTCATTTAAGTGAAGTCTGTCTTAAAAACGCCAAAGATGGGATAGTAAACAAAAAATCAATTGTTATATATTTGTATTTCAACTCGTCGTGGTTAATGTTAGTTGTAAATGCTCAATAAAAATGACATTGACACTATAATAAAAACCTTTAAAAAAAGCCAAAATACATATTCAAAAACGTAAAGCAGCTTAAAATTCTTAAGGTGCACGCTGTATCCCGCACATACCAGGGTAGGCAGAAGGAAACCCTATGTTAAGATAAACTTTTCCTATTAGGATACTTCTGTTCCCGTCTTTCCGCTGAATTCTGAGGACATTACAGTAAAGCAGATTATTCATCAAAAATTAAAACATCGTACGAATCGTAGCCAGTGTGATCTCTCAAATGGAATAACTTGAATTCTAAACAGCATATTTACACTTACAAAATACATATACGTACGAGTACAAACATTAATCCTACAACAGCCATTATATTTGAAAGCTTCAATCCACTACACGAACCAAGTGACATATTTTTTCGTATTCATTAAGCAAATGTCAAAGCTATCTTATGTGGAACGAAAGTGAGATTTGAGCCCGGAACAGCCGACAGGGTGGGTAAATGCAAACACGGGATCCTCATCCTCACCCTCAGGAAGATATTTGTCGTGCAGCCCTGTCGCTCCTTTCTTTCGTCGTTATGATTAATGACACGTTATTTTTCATCGAAACAGCTGCTGCGTATTTTTTTCCGCTTTTAAGTCTCCTGTCCCGTGACGTGCACCTATTAGTCAAGCTTTGAATAGATTTTGGTACGAAATTTGACCTTATTTTTTTCAGATTTGTGCGACCTAAAACTGAAATATACAAAAAACATATGAAATATGGATTGGACGGTTGGATGGATATAAAATTAATTCGTAATTACTCAATTATTTCTTGTATTTACTTTATGATAAACGTGCTAAAAGATGATTTTGTAAGGCATTTACCGCAACAAGAATAATGAAAATTTTTTGAAACATAAATTGTATGTAAGTGTAATGAATTTTATTTTCTAATATCTAAGAAGAAAAATATAAAGAAAACAAAACAAACGTTAAAAGCGTTTACTTGCGACACAACCATAATCGATAAGCCCCTAGAAACGCGTGCTATGATATCAGTTCCATTTCTTTCCGTTTCCATCGAATATTTTCTACTTCTTTTGAATTGTATTAATGATAGAAAATGAAACTTGTTTTTTAGCTTACCCTACATAGGAGGGTAGACAGGAGGATCCTGGGTTTCCCAGTCTTAAGGAAATCCGCAACCCATTAAAACACTTCCATATGCCACTTATCGCCGAATTCTTGAGATATTGCGCATTGAATGGCAGAACTCAACGCCGCGCTATGTCATATCACCAAAGCGAGGAAATAAAATATTAAATACTAGCGGACCCGGACGCGGCTTCGCCCGCTTGAACTATACAAATATTTGTTAAATATATTTATGAAATTATTTTCAGTTTTCAATAAAGCTAAAAAAGAATAATAAGTGAAGACTTATTATTAAAAAAATGTCTGAATAATTGAAATAAACAAACAAAAGAAGTAAAAATAACTAAAGGAAATCCTTAATATTAGAAAAAGTACTTGAAGTTTTCCGTGCATGTTTACATAGATACCTACTTTAACTAAACATTTTTCTATATTAAATGGGATAATTTTTGCGGACAATATCAAATAAGACCAAATGATTGACAAAAATGAACATTCCAAACATTCTTTTCTAAATATACTTAAATAGCGTTAAATAAAAGTAGCGCGCTCGCAGGACCAAACTATTCCACATCAAGATATTAAACTACTTTTTAAGCTACACTTTGGTTCTCTTCGAACTCTATGCTTTAATATAAGTAGACCTTCAACATTTGCATTTGATTAAAAGAATGGTCATTCACAAAAAAATAATTGTAACGAAGAACTAATCAAATTATGCATTTATTTTTGTAATATGCAAAAGGAAATGAAAAAAGATCTTGATACCACAAGTTGTACATTGTTTTCCAGAACGGGGCCCATTAAAACACCATTAAAGCGTACGATCGGAACTCGTAGACTTTATTTCCAGGACAATTGCACGCATTTCGTAAAAAAAAAACTTTCCCCGCAGTAATTTGTTGGCCGTAGAATTAAAGTTCCTTTTCTTTTCTTTTCTTTACCAGTAATTCAACTGAATTCTGTTAATGTTTTCAAAACTTCTTAGTCCTTTATTTGAGGCATACGTGCACATGCTTCTTTTATAATAATACTAGCGACCCGCTTGAACCTTGAAACACGATTATTTATTTAATAAGCTGAATTACATTGACTGCAATCATTATAAGTACTGACTTATAATGATTTGTAATGTAAAATTTTTTTATACGAAGGGATGAAATTATGGGATCCAAGAAAATGCAACCTATGTTGATATAAAAAATGTTACTTTAAGCTTTGCTATCAAATTTTAAGAACAGACAGACAGACCGACAAAAATTCTGCTAAGTAGTATTTTAACTTCTGCTATACGCTACCTCTTTCATATACATACATGACTTTTCTATAGTTTTATAATACGAATAGTCGTATAATATAAGAGCATATCGTCATCTATATATCAATTCTCATCTATACATACATACATACAGTTGAAAACTAATTACTACATCATTATTAAATAATTAAGTATATTTAAAAATTTTAACTTTCTCAGGCGCTTATCGCTGACGAAGAAGAAAGCTTTGTATAATAATAGCTGCTGGACTACAACATTGTATCTAAACAACAAAGATATTTAAGTTAAACAACTATTTTACTACCGGTGTTATATTATTTACTTTAAATTATTTTAAGAAACTTTGTTTGCAAGCGTAGCAATAACTTAACTAAACTTCTTCAGACTTTACAATTTAAAATTGCATTATGAATCTGTCTTATTGTAAGTTAGTTCCGAGCTGTTTACTCATTTAGTTTGTTAATTAATTCTCAAGATCCACGAATCAAGAGTCGTTTAAGCGTATTCATTTAATTGGGCAATAAAGCTGAACACAA
>DWGR01001933.1:0-14757 GCA_018247715.1 Heliconius burneyi | reverse complement strand
TGATAATAGTACCACCACTGCCTCCTTTATCAAATCTCATGTGCTCATAAAATTTCATGGACCATTCCATAACAGCAGTTATATTAATATCTATAGTTCTCTTGATATTCAATTCATCGAGGATTCCGGCATTATTTATTAAAATATCAACTTTTTGATGATTCTTGATGATCAAATCGTAAATCTTATTTAAATCTGTCACAATGTTACATTTATAGAAAACAACCTTGTTAGCGTAGTTACTTTGTAAGTCCACTATGGCCTGCTGACCCGCTTCCTCTTCAATATCAAGAATGATCGCTAGCTTAGCTCCATTTTGAAGGAAGCTGTTGACCATCGCTAGGCCCAAGCCCTGGGCGCCGCCAGTAACAGCCACAATCTTACCGTTCACATCACGGTCCATATCGGTTGTGAGATAACCAAACACTAGAAAAATTACACAGCAACTCTTATTTATAGTCTCAGTACATGCAGTATTACTTTATAATTTATTTTTTTGGGTTCTGCTTTTAAGAGAACCTCAAAATAGTATTTTTTAAATATTTTAACGACTACTTTGTAAATATTATAATAACTGCGAATTTGGAAGTGTCTTGTAATTATTATAATTATGTAGATCTAAGCCATATTGCACAATTTAAAACAATAGATGTCTTATTAATGTTTTGGAATTCCGTATCACAATCTCCGATCCGTCTATTCCCCTATCAAAACAATTTATGTCGAGATCTAAAGAGGTATCAAGTTTATGGTCCCTTAGAATACAGAAAAAATAACATTTTTAGAGAAGCTTGATTTTTTTCTGTGTATTAGTAACGTCAATGTTCCTATAAAATATTTTGTATAAAATTTGCCATGCAATCGAAAGCTACGTATAGTACATACGTACTTGTATTTTAAGTTAACCGACAGTTATGAAAATTGGCATAGAGTGGTAATGTATTTCATAAAATAAAAACCCGAGGGCTTCGTATCAACTTTAGGATTGTATATTAATAGAAAATACATAAAAGTTGACTAACTTAAATTTAGACAGGCAGGCAGACGTATACATTCACTTTACATGAAATGAACTACTTTTATAAGTTTGTAATTGTTTTTTTTAATGAAATATCTAAAAATCTTCACTTTTTGGGTTTGTTGTTTATTTATATTGCAAATATTGACATATATTACGATTTTACGAGTGGGAGAGTCACGTTGCCAGCAATGGCGACACGCATGGGCAAACTCGACCGGATCATTACCACCCCCGGCATTTAAAACCGTCGTGAAGTAGTGGCTTTATGCCACTGCGTTTCGCATTAGGTAATGACGGGCTCCGGCGCCCAACTAGCTCAAAAGCTGGCAACGCACTTAGTAGCTCCTCTGGTGTTACGCGGTGTCGTGGGCGGCGGTGATCACTTACTATCAGGTGACCCGTACGCTCGTGTGCCATGCTTTTTCCATAAAAAAAATAAAAAAAACACAACCTCCACGCAATCACGCTAGGAATATAAGGGTTACTATTTTCATTTTGAGTTACGGAATCCTAAAAATCATTACTAACTTTTACTTGTACGATACGATATTATCGAAAAAATATATATAATTCAATTTTTTGCTAAAGTAACTTAAGTTATATAGTCAATAATTTTTTGTACTATACCTAATGATGGGTTTCAAATTGAAAAAATTTTATCTATTTGTTTTACTAATAAATATAAATAAATACTTATTGTTAATTTCATCTAAAATAAGTGCATACGGCAGCAAATTCAAGTTTTTAACTTTAATCACTACGTTATCAAACTAATTGAATATTTCTAGGAGACCTCTATCTATGAATTAGACAAAAAGTGAGAAATTGCAGTAGATACAAATATAAAATTGTTTATTTCATACTAAATGAATGGATACGTCCGCAAACTTAGGCTTGTCAATTTTTATAAATTGGACTTTCTCTTGACATATAATCCTAAAAAGGTACAGAACCCTCAGTATGCAATTCCAACTCGCATTTAGCAGATTTTTTTTCAATTTTGTTGGTGGTGAAGAATTTATTAGTAAATTGATACAAAAAAATGTATAGCGTATAATAAAAATAAATTTCACGCACACAGCAGTGTCTACACTGCTGTGTGCGTGAAATTTATTTTTTCAAAGGGGACAGTGTTAAGATACTCTGTTCTTCCACTTCAACTTTCCGCCGATTTTTTCGAGATAAAAAGAGTTGGCTTTGCGAGTAGCGGAACTCAAAGCCGAGTTTTTGTTTTGGTACTAGAGCGATGATATAAAAATATTAATAATTCGTTCCTTCGAGTGGGAAACGTACTCGTAAACGTCGCCTAAAAGCCCCACCTTTGGGCCCCTGAGCCACAATAATAGTTTTATATTTTTTATATAATATTAATACTTTTATATTTATGTGATTTTTTTTTACAAAATAATGATAATATAAGATATAATTTTATCATAACGCTAAACTCAAGTGTCAGAGATTACGTAATATTAGATAGCACTTTTATTATTAGCCGACTTCTGTAAGAGAAGGATGTTCGACAAGTTGGAGGAAAATTCGACATTTTTTGTTTTTTGTTTGTGACCTCAGAACTTTTGACTGGGTGAACCGATTATTTTATTATTTATATAAATAGATTATAGCCGAGTATCTATTTAATCTACTTCTACAATATGGATATCAAATGGAAGGGCTCATTGACAGTAACTCAGAAAATAATGTGAAGTTATTCTAAATCTAATATGGCGGAATATCTAAGACGGCGGAATAGTTATTATTTATGCACATCTGCAATACGGGTATCAAATGAAAGGGCTTGTCGAGAATAATTTGAAAAATAATGTCACATCTAGTGTGAGAAATCTGCATCACATTATACCGTAAATATTCTTGCACAGTGAAATAGGCTTTACTTATTTAAAAATCGTACAAAAAATTGAAGACAGCAGGAACTATAAGAACATGTGGCTCAGTGGTCAGAGCGCCTGGTCTGTTTCCAAGAGGCGCGGGTTCGAGGCTTTACTTGTTAGTATTTTTTTATCGATAGCCAAATTTAGCTTAACATTGCGGAATTTTATTATACACTGATATACTCAGATCCATAAAAGATTTATTAACATTTTGGAGGCCAAAATTTGATGTAACAAGCTTATCTTAATTTCTAACTATTTTTGCTACGACACTGTATATGTTGTCGGACAAACACAACAGAACAGTGCAGAACAGAATATGATAGTATACAAATTGTAAATCAACTGTAATATGTATATATCTGTATCTTTGGAAAAATCTCGCAGAAAATCTCGAGCTCTTAGATTTAAAACAGATCTCACGGTTTTTTTTGTAGAATTAATATTTATGATATGAGTGGTATCGCGCACAAAGCAGGATAGGCAGAGGGAACAGAGTGTTAAAACACTCCGTTCCCCACTTTCTGCCGAATTCTGGAGGCATTGCGTGTTGAGTGGCAGAACTCAACACCGCCCTTTACCTTGACACCAGAGCGAAGAAATATACATGTAAATAAATATTTCATTTCATTTTCCATGACCCCTCGAGTGGGGATCGAACCCATAACCAGTCGGTTTTACAGTCACACTTTGTGCCTGCGCCACGACTTGCCTCAAAATATTAATATTATGCAATATTTATAAATTTGTCTGCAGTAATATTATTAAGTAACATATAGAACTAGAGGTTTCATGAAGGTCGCATTACTAATATTATAAGTATAAAATATGATCTTACGTAAGTTGGCGTATAATAAAATAACGCAAAAACTATTTCATTATAAAGAAAGTATGATAAAATACTTAAGTAGAAATAACAATCACCGCTTGACTTCAAAATATGATAATGTTCTTATCATTATAAATATCTAGATAAAAATATCTATATTTATCTATTTTTTGATATAAGGGGAAGTCCCTAGTGGCGGACACCTAAGGTTATTTATAAATAAAACAAAAAATATTTTAGGAATGTGTATTAAATTATGACTTACATAAGATAGATAACAAAGATAGAAATCAAATTAAATTAACAAAAATTCAACCTCCGCTAAAAATAATTAATACTATCAATCAAACTTTGGCAACAAAATATAATTTTAAAAAGTGGCACCGGACGAATATTTGTGCTAGCACTGGACTTCAAAATAACCTGCATCGATCACATATGTAGCCATCTCCACACTCTGGAATGTCTGCACATGCTTCATGTACTCACCCACGACAGGATGAGCACTGCATCCACTCTTCGTCAGTGTTTTCTAAGCAAACTTTGTGCGTTTGTGCTTGTGTTTCAGTTAATGGTTCTACTTCACTTCCTTTCTTTCCTTTGGCTTTTAGGTTTTTCGTTTGTTTTTCCTTGTCTACGCACTTTCCTTTGGTTTTAATTCTTTTAGCTACTTCAAACTTAGATTAATTTATAAGATTAGAAGAATATTTCCTTCTTTTTATCTTTCATGTTCTTTTCATTTTCTTTTTCAACTGTCACTTTTTTGTACGGCGATGTAGTTAAAATTTCACTTCATTCACTCTTTCTTTTTCGAGATGCTGTTCGTTTTCTTGCTGCGTCAGGCAACAGTGATAAGTTATGGATTATCTGAACAAGATCGGCAGCAGAACTTGTCGACGGTTTGGGAATTATTTGGATAGTTTCAACTCATCAACACGGTATCGATGAGATTGAAATAAGATCACGCAATGAACAATACAGAGGACCCCATGACACAAGCCTGTAGTGATGAACATAACAACAGAGCATAATGTTTAATTGTATAATAATAATTAATAAAAAACTAAAATAATAAAATAACATAATATGTCGCTATTATGTAGGTATATTGCTATTGTCGTGTGATATTGCTATGTATGATATATTAATTTAATAAATATTATATAATTTACTTTATGAGCCGCTTAAGGAGATTGTTGAGCAAAATATAGGCTACTATTTATTTCTGAATTTCCGCGAGGGGAAAATTAAATAAGATTTAAGCTACAATTTATTAAGTGTAATAAAAATATAGATACCCTAAAATATTATATTATTTAGAAAAATATTTTGTTGGTTAACATATTTTAAATTGTGGTGCATGGAATACAATGTTTGATGTATTTTTAAAAGATTTCTTGCCGGCGCTCCTCAGCAGAATTGCTTTCCGGGACGATGGCTTCTTTTAGGACTGAGACTACTGATTGAATAAGCAATATTTTCATTTTGACATTTAATTTTAAATCTACATTATAAATTTAAGAAAAAATTGAGGCCGTCGTGGCGCAGAGATATAAGAGTGTGAATTGTGACTGTAACGCGATGGTTGTGGGTTCGATCCTCACTCGAGGAAACGAAAAATTTAATTAAATTTATATTTCCATTTTTTTCTCTGATATCGAGGCAAAAGCACGGCGTTGAGCTTCACGATTGAACACGCAATGCCTCCAGAATTCGGCGGAAGGTGGGGAACGGAGTATGTTAACAATATGTACATACATACAAATTTTAAAAGTCTGAATATTGTTATTGAAAAATGAAAGCTATATAAATCAAAATAAATTTATTTTAACAATTTTTGAAAGATAGTTTATTCACGAATCTTAAATATCAACCAATGCCCGCCTTCAATCTGCAGATTAAAAGATTCCTTAGATATTCGTGCAGGAACACGAGTTTTTGGTGATAACGTCAGCTCCATGTGCAATAGGATGTGGTAGAGCAAAACCTTTAACTCGCACAAAGCGAATCTTGAACCTGGGGATTAATCAAAAATGTATTTTAATATACTCGTATGTTGTATAATTGCGTCAACCCTAGTTAATTATTATAATATAAAATAATAATAATGGCTTCAGTTACAGCTTTCTGCTGCTCAGAGTAGGCAGAGAGGACTCTGTGTTGATTCTCCATATTATTATTATTTATCCAAATGTAATTGATACTAACCAATACAATTTCTAGGACCAACTCCAAAAGGAATGTAAGCATGCGAGTTTATCGAATGCTTATTCTCATTAGAGAATCTCTCAGGGTCAAATTTTTCAGGGTTCGGGAAAAAATTGGGATCCCGATGGAAAGACCAAACAGGAATAGAAAGGACCTCTCCTTTACGTATCTAAAAATAATGAAAAATATATTTTTACTACATATATAAACATATAACATGAGTACAAGTTGTTTGCGAGCCTTTGCCCGTGTGCTTTTTGAGTATTATGAAAGATCAGCATCACGTTGTATCCCACACATAGCAAAATAGGCAGAGGGATCCTAGTGCTAACACACTCAGTTCCCCACTTTCCGCCGAATTCTGGAGGGATTGCGTATTGAGCGGTGAAAATCAACGCCGCGCCTGGACACCAGAGCGAAGAAATAAATATTAAATTTCCTCGAGTGGAAATCCAACCCACAACTCGTCGTTTTTACAGGCACTTTGTGCCCCTGCACCACGACTAGCCTGAAATTACTATTATCTATCATAATAATAATTTAAGGTTCAGCACAGGCTCCGTGGCACAGCACATGCCAATTGCAAGTTTAAGTTATATATATATATATATATATATATATATATATATATGCCTTTTGTTTTTTGATGCCTTTAAATATAGCCATTTTTTTCTTCATGAAAGTGTATTTTTTAATTAGTTACACTATTTTTATTAATTCTAAATACTTTTAATTTTTTTCTTCTGTTTTATAAGGCTAAGCATTACCTAGCGCCATCTATGCTATACCAACTAAATCGTGATGTTAAAGAATAAATGGCGCTTGGATGCTTTTGTTGTGTTTTTGAAAAGTGATTTTATTTTCTTGAATAAATTAGTTGTATATATATATTTGATTCAATTTGTTATTAATACAAATAAGAAGAAAGGAATACAAAGTTGTTATTCTTTTCTTCTTATTTTTTTTACTATTTTATTTTTTATTTCATTAGTTTTATGATTTCAAAGATTAATTAAGTTTTATTAATATTTTATTATATTATAATTTTTGTATTCTAAACACATGAATGACACCTAACACAAGGATCTAATAAAAATATTACTTACAATGTAGTCCTTCGCAGCTTCGGCATTAGGTTTTCCTAAGTTGTAGTCGTTCACACACAATCTATCCAAGGCCAGGCCTGGAGGCCATAGTCTTAGCACTTCTGTAAAATTTGAATGTTGAATTGAAATTTTATAAACCATGTTATGATTATGTTATTTTTCTTTTATTTGTAGTTCTTAGATTTTTCTTATATACTGAAATATTTAATTGTAAATTAATTTGATTTTAAATTATAATTGACCTTTAGAAGGACTCTTTTAGCCACATAATCCATAGGACATAGACGAGTGCTAGAAGTATCCGCGTATTAATAGTGTATTACTCAATTTATTAGTATTAATAAATCTGATAATATACAAAAAAAATAGCTTGAAGGAAAAATTTGGACGGACTATAAAAGTCTGTGTTACAACTTATTATAAAAAAGTCTTATCCTAAAATGTTTGTACATTTTTATCGTGAAAAATATTTATCATGTCATGTGTAATCTCTACCCAGTGTGAAAATATATTTTTTAAATACCTGACGTCACCATATCCATATAAACCAAATTGGAAATAGAATTAAAGGTCAGTTTTCCACCACTTTTGTGATGATGTTCCTTAATTTCTTGCACCAAGCGTTCCTGTACTTCAGGGTTAGCTGCCAACTCATGAAGAGCGAAGGACATAGCGATAGATATGGTTTCAAACCCTGCCATAAAAAAGAGCACTGCTTGGGCGACCAAGTCATTGTCTGACCACGCTACAAACAGGATACAAATATTACTATAAGTAAATTTGATTTTGATATTTTTTATATTAGATCGTTAATCACAAATAAATATTTTAGGAAGGTTTCAATGTAATTTATATATATTTCGCGTAATATTTATTCATACGATAAAATATTACCCGCCTGCACATCGATTTGATGTAAGTGACCGGTGGTCAACTATAAATGTATATAAATAAAAATGTTAAATACTAGCCTCTCTCTGTAATTTTCTTTCCAATATCTGATTCTTCCACGGTAGCGAAACCTGTGTCTGCGTTGTCGCTTTGTTTTTCTTCATATTTTAGTTTACCTATTGCAATGAAAAGTTAAATATTAATAAAGATGTAGTACAGAGTTTGAGGGTCATCGTGGCGGTTGAAATTCTGACTTGTGGGAATGTATTATTGTAGCCAAAGTGTGGAGCCGTCAATCATCAGCCATTGGCTTGTGAATATGATTACTAATAAATACTACAGGCTTTGAAAGAATTCTACTAATATTACAAATGTAAAAGTTTGTGTTCATAAAAGGTTGTATGTTCCTTACACATAACTACAACTTTTGCAAAGATTTTTATAATTTGGCTATAATTGAGATATTTAGATATAAAAAGAACAAATGACAAATGCTACCTTACTGACAATTTACTTTACCTTTTTTAGCTTCCATCAATAAATGTATCATATCAGGCCTGACAATGTTGTGGAAGTCTCGCTCTTTCATTGTATTTAAAACAATGTCCATAAAAAAGTCTTTGGTTTTGTTAGAAAATATTGATAAATTCAGTATCTAAAAAAATATTCTAGTCAACTAAGCTATATATTCTGACAGTGCTCGCTACCGTTAATTTTTTTAAGAAATTTTAAAAACTATTTTTGTGAGAGATTGTAGAGAAAGAATGAAAAACTGGTCAAGTAATTATTTTAGTTTTGCACTCCAACTATAAATTTTATTATTCTATACAAAAGAGATAATTACTGTTAGCTTCAACAAAAAAACAACGTGACTCACAGCTGAATTCCTTGTTTACTTAAAAAAAACAGTATCTTATTGTTAAAGGATTTACATGTAAGCAATATGACTAATCATATATAATTATGATAATAATAAAAAAATATAATATTTCTTATCAAATGCACGTCATATACTAGTGTCTAATATAAGTGCATATGTCACTACAGCTGTAATTATATCAACTTAATTCAGATAATTACTTATACGATTTACTTATTTTTTTAATATATACCTATATAAAAGGACTTCACCCCCAAAAAGGAGCGTCATCTAGTCGTAATGATATAAGATATAAAACTGTATCTCACACATAGTAGGATACGTAGAGGGAACCTGGAAATCTTATATTACGACTCTCTGGTCCCATTAGAATATTTCCGTTCACCACTGTCTGACGCATTATGGAAGAATTGCGTGTTGTGTGACTGGACTTAACGCCGTGCTCTTGTGTCCTTGCGCCACAACTGGCTGAAAGAAAACACTTACCTTCGCTAGTTTAGGAAAGCCATATGCAATAGTCATTACAATAATTTGTTTGAAACTGAACGTGGAAGCAGCTTTGCCCATTTTGTAGAATTCATTATTTTCATCGGTATGCGAGTCCACTTTGATACCGAAGGCGCAGGACGCGATCACGTCGTTAGCGTAGCGTGTTGTGAGATCCTTACAGTTGACTTCAAGAAAATTATCTATAATTTGAAATTAAATAAACTTCTGAATAAGAAAAAAAAATAATAGCGTTTGGAGCTCAAAACAAAATTAATATACAAATTATCTGTAAGGCAACGATTCCCCTTACAATTTACGATTACTTACAATTACAACAAAAACATATATTGATATTAATTTACTTTCAGATTCGCTGATTTTTTTTTTCAATGCCCTGATCATCTGGCTGCCGACTTCCTCCATCAAGGGGACCATCAGCTTTATTTTGGAACTCGTGAACGCGGGGCTTAGAGTTGACCTCATATCCTTCCATTCCTCACCTGTAATAACAATGCATTGTTCTTTAAAACATATTTAGGTATATAAAGAATTGCGACACTATAAACGCGACTGTTGTAGATTCGATTTCCACTCAGAGAAAATATTTTTTTCATGTCTTCTCTCTGACAAACCGTGTCGTTGAGTTGCGTTACTCTAAGTTATAAAGGCAGTAGGTTCTCTCTTCCCATCCTGCTATATACAGGATACAAAATTTTTCATAGTCTAAATGGTTTAAGTTTCACATATTAAATGTTAGTCAATTTTTTATGAATGTATGCTTTGTAGTGTACATATTTTTTCATTTATATTATTTATAGTTGTATTGTCTTGTGTAAATGGTTACCGATTCGGCATCGAAAAAGGTACATAATTTATATAGTAATTTATGTACACCACAGGTAAGCCATAAAATCCAAAAGTTATAAATCAAAATATAAAATTAAAGTACCCTTTAAAGAGACGAGATTCCTCGCAAACAATGGTTCGATTTCCTCATTAGTCACGGCGCGGTGATCAATGAAGTGCTCAAAATCTCTTATAGCAATTTTCTTTACCAAGTCTAAATCACGAACCAATAGTACCGGCTTAAAAAACTCATATCGGCCTGAAAATCTAAATTAAATGAATTATATAATACATTTGTTAGCAGATTGATCTTATAAACTAATATTTTATCCTGCCACTTGGACTCTAAGATGTGATGAATGGTAAACTTAATTTTTTCCGCAGAAATGCACCACCGTAGATCGCATCAACCTAACGTAGTAACATTTATTACTCTACGACAATATATTTAGTTTATCGAACCACAAACATTTTTTTATTTTACATTTACTTACTCCACAACTAAAGTTGACTGACACCTAAAAAAGAATTATTCTTTTGAAGATTTGGTGGTAACTGAAGATCGGAGTATCTTAAATAGGTCGTCGACGCTTCCTTAGCCTACCCTACCATTTGAGGGATATAGCGTGAAATTAAGATACATATTTATACTTCTTACCGCTCATTATAGAAACTATAATAATTTATATCCAAATCGTCAGTAACATTTTGCAAGCGGAATAGAACTCTGAACAAATTACCAAACAATGGCACTACTGGGAGACATTTTACATTAAAATCACTGAATCTTGAGTATTTCCTTGAAAGGTATAACGCTAATACAAATATATGTACTGCAACCCATATTAATATTATGTACAACATCTGCAACAATAAGTAAAAAATTAAAACATCAATTCTATCTGAATTCTGGATATTGAGTGTACCTCAATGTGCATTGTCTTCTATAAGTCTAACAGGAACCGAAACCACACCCATATTATTGTCGTCTACAAGTTTAAAAAAACACGTTTACCGTAACACAACACAACGAGGCACAAGACTCCTGCTGGCGACTGGTCTAAACGGGGAACGGAATCTTAATCTAATTTTAATTTTGAACTAAATTCCTTTACAATCGGTTCCCACGTTCTCTCTGCCTACCCTGCTGTGTACCCGCGATACTGCGTGAAGCTTAAGAACTCTCTTAAGCTTCACACTGTATCCCGCAGCAATTTTATTGAGAGAACTCTCTCAATAAAATTGATTAACCCACCCTGCTCTGTAGGCAAAATATGAAGTTGGAAAAATTAATTAAGTCTCATGTAGCTTTTAAGGTAACCAAAAATATAGTTAAAGCATATCTAAAGGGAATCTTACGTTGTTGAAATTTGAAGTTGAGCTAAAAATAACTTTATTACTAATAAATATAATTAATACACAAAGATAAAAATAATATAAAACTCACATTGCAATTTATAAGTTTTGATTTACCACTTAACTGTTTAAGCGTGTTTTCATTCGACAGACACCAAGTGTCTGATACCTTATCAGTAAATAAAGGACTTATATAATAAATATTTTTATCAAATATCTTTTTTTAATTTAATAAATATTTTATGATATTGTGATGATTTAATGACATTGTGAGCGTGATGATTGTGGATTCAATCTTCATTCAGTTATATATAAATAATTTTAATTTCCAAGCTGTGATAGACGTAGCACGGCGTTCTGTTACACCACTTCACACGTGCCCTCCGGAGGTTCTCTTTTTTTTACATAACCTTATTTCAGTAATAATTCATCGATACTTGTGTTTTCGAACTAGTTTTCTCCGTGTCTGCACAGAAAACTATATTTGCAAGAAAAAAAAGCACCTAATACTCAAAACTAGACAACAAAATATGGGCGTTCCGTCTTCTTCTATAAGTCAATTCAAAACATTCTTTATTCATATAGACCATTATAAGCACTTTTGTATCGCCGACTAAACATATAAACAAAAAAAGCTACCACTGGTTCGGAAGGCACTTCTGCTGAGAACTGCTGCTGGGGGCAATAACTGGCAAATTTAATACTTCTCTGTAAAAGGGGGCAAAAGGTTTCACATCGTTTCAAGTTTCTATCATGTATTATATATAGATAGAGTATATATATATATAGATAAATAAAAATTACTAATATATATATATAGATAAATAAAAATTACTAATTGCTCGTAGGAGTTAAAAAGAAAATAACAAGTAAAGACTCTCTTTCATTTCATTTTCATTTTAAGTAGATAAGTTTACTGACACAATCCATACCTATGTTATAAATTCGAAAGTAACTCTGTCTGTCTGTCTGACTGTCCTTTACGCAATCAGGGTCAAACCCGTAATCCAATTGTAATATGTTAAAATACTCATATACAGATACTTGAGGGTCTCGGGATGAACATAGGCTACTATTTTTTCTCATATTTGTAATATTATCGATATAAAGTAATATATTAAAATGTTAATTAATTTCTTCTTATTTAATCTTAGTAATAAACGTCGTTGCTAGGCAACGGCAAAGTATGTTTGTTGTCTTAAGAAAACGTTAACCAAAGGACGTAGCGCCACATGGCGTGCCGACGCAACCTTGTCAGACATAAAACAATATTTTACAAAAATATTAAATAATGTTTTAAAAAAGTCCGCGATGGTATATGTTTATCTCTGAGGGTTAAACAAAAGTAACCATTTTAATTAATTTACTTTAAACTTATCCGGTGTTTTTTAACGTTTTCCTATAATGTGATATTCGTCCTTATGAAAATAAATATGATAGTCACTTTAGCATTTCATCTAGATTATTACTCAGAGACATGTGATGTTTTATTATCATTATAATTTTTCCACGTTTGTAGCATAGGCAGAAGAAACTTAGTGTTAAGACACTCGATTTCCTAATTTCCGCCCAACTTCCGAAATATTTCTGACGGTCGGAATTGAATATAGCTTTGCCTACTGGAGCGAAGAGAAATAAAAATAATCGACTTGTGCCGCTGCGCTTCTGCAGCCCAGGGATAACCTGCAGCTGCTATATGCCGCACATAACAGTGTAGGTAAAGTTAACCTGGGGACCTAGTGTTAAGACACGGTTAGAGGTACTTTGGCATTTTGTAATGAGAAGTGGAACTATAAATTGTAATAAGTAGTAAACTATTTTAGATTGAATATTAAATATTTCATTCTAGGCTTACTGGCAGATACGAGTTCGTTAGACCATACATAATGATACGTGAGCTTGAACTAGTAAAGAAAGTCACGATTAAGGATTTTGAATATTTCATAGATCACAGAGGATTTACCGATGAAAAAGTAGAGCCACTGTTTGCCAGGAATCTATTCAATTTAAATAGTAATATACATCCTTTTTTATAATCTTTGTTTGAATTATTACTTATTATTATGTTACTATGCTATGAAATTCTCATATATAAATTTAGTGTCGATTGATGAAAACATATTGTTTTCATCAATCGACACTAAATTTATATATTTTCTTTCTAAAGTGCTATCAAATACATATTCTATTTAATAAAATCAAGGCAAAAAATGGAAAGATATGAGGTCAAGGCCAAGCCCCACATTCACAACCGCCAAGATAAAGCTGATGATGCCCTTCATGGAGGAAGTGGGTGACCAGATGATGAAAGCACGGAAATACTTTATCATTGCTAGAAATGATTTATTAGGATTGTAATAAGACTAAACTCCAGCATTCTTAAAACAAACAAACAGTAATAAAATATTTAAAAAAGGGAAATAATAGCAAAAAGTTATTATAACTTTAATTATTAAGTCATGCAAACAAATGACAATACGTGATAAAATCAACAAACTAATAAGATTTCAAAAATAGCATATTTAGCAATATTATAAAGATTATTTTTTTCATTGTTTTCAGATTCAAAAGTCATTCTCCAGATAATTATTTGATAATTATATGCATTTGCGTACAATTTAAAACTTTACAAGCGGATATATTGATAAGTGGATATGGCAACGACACTATACCGTGAGGCGCTGCGTGGTGAGAACACGTTATACTTGTGACGCTAATAGCACAGAGACCGCCGCTTATAAACAGATTTATTAAAATTTATCTAAAAATTGTTTTAAGTAAATTGTGTATGAATTAATACAATGTGAGTATTTTTATATTTATTTGTTATTAAGATGGTAAATAGCAAAATATTTAGAGAAGAGTCGTGCCTGTGTGTTCGATTTCCACTCGAGGTATTAAAATATTTTGTATTTACATTTCCTCGCTGTGGTGATAAAGAAAAACCGACAAAAGTGCGAAACGGAAGTGACACTAGTGAGTTAATAAGAACAGACTACCTACATACACTATTACATGCGGGATACAACGTGAAGCCAAAACAAAATAACAAAAAAGAAAGAAATAGTAGAAAGTAAAAAGATAAATATACTCGTAAGATGTAAAGAAGTATAAATGAAAACATTATTACAATGTTTATCCTTTAGTTTCTCTCTGCCTACCTCGCTAAATATGGGATATAGCTTGAAACTAAAAACTTAATAAAAAACCGGTCGAGGGTTTTCCTTCAAAAGTACGGAACC
>DWGR01001932.1:0-14758 GCA_018247715.1 Heliconius burneyi | reverse complement strand
AAGGAACTCAACAATTACTCTTTTTTATGCAAAATTAAAAATGTGTTACTTTAAAAAATGGCAGTTAAACCTAGTAATACTGAATATGAAAACATCGTCTGTTGTTATTAGTCTCCATGACTTCATGCGCATCTCATAACATCAGAAGATCTTTTTTACAATCATTGCTTTGTTTACTAATTATAATTAGTAACGATATTCACGTTTTAACGCTTATTAACATTATTTATTTACAAATGGAAAAGTTGACAAATTTATGGGAAAACTTTGCAGGAAAAATTAAAGTGAAATAATTTGTACTTTGTAATACACTCTGACAAATTGTATTCGTATTCGGAAACTGCCAATAGCCAGTCATATTTCACTTTTATTTGTTACTGAGCGGAATTCATTACGAAGATATGTCAAATATTTTTAAATGTCGTCCGTATATGTACACTTTCATTGAAGGTATGGTAATGAAAACAATAGTTATATTGATCATACATGTAGATAAATATATTTATAATTTTATAGAATTTTGCAAATTATAGATATTTTTAAACTCTGATCATCCATCTGATGACCATCGCTCTGGTTTAAAAATTACTTCCTAATACGTACAAATGTTTGTGTATATTTGTTAACTTAGAAAATATGTGACGACATAGAAATATTTATATATTTTAACATATTTCATTATACTATTGTAATTATTCGTCCCCCTAAAGTTACTCGCAACGTCTTCCAAAAACTTGTTAAAACTATTACAAGAAATTTCAAGTATTCACTTAGAACAGCGAAAGTTGTTATAAAAAAGGTATTTCTGAACAGCCCTCCAACATTTCAAGTGATTCAGTGGAATAGAGCCACTTGGGGGGCGCGACATTTCATTCGGGGCTAATTACCTCGTGAGAATGTTACAAAGACCGAGTTAGGTGGTAATTACGTCCCGCTCGATGTACCGTTACATTAAAATGTCACCTTCACCGTCGACCTACTTATTATGGCTGTTTGATGTATGAACATTCAATTTCTATCTAGTATTAACATAAATTTTACTTATTAAATTTTATGGTAGAATTATTGGTAATTATACTACTACTTTATATTTAAAGCAGAAATGATATCTTGTATGCGATATTGTACGAGAAGCAAAAAAATCTTCAGTTTATAGGTAGATAAATAAAAAAATCTACTTCACGCTGTATCCTGCACTCAGCACGATAGGCAGAGGGAACCTAGTGTTAAGACACTTCCGTTCTCCACTTTCTGCCAAATTCTGAAAGCATAACGTGTTGAGTGGCAGAATTCAACGCCACAGGAGTAGATAGTTCAGTTTTTCACTCTCCGTCTAAAAAGAGACAAACTGTTGACTGTCTGCTAAGTGCTGTAATTCAAATCCGCTCTTCTTCTTGCCAGAGCGGAAAATAAAGATAATTTATTGTCCAGAGCGCCAAAATGCGCCACGGAGTCCATATAGAAGAAAAGTGCTACATTAGATTAGAGGAAAGTCTATAGGATTCACGTGATATATTTAAGTATAAAAGTTTATTGTGGTACTAGTTATCTCCCGTAAATTCGTTCGCGTAGACTTTATGCTTACGTTTGCCATTCTACTTCCATTTACGATCCGTTTAACAAGTGGTTCCAAAACGAACGTCACGTCGGTCATAGTTAAAGCATACCGTTTTCTCAATCAAAAAATATATTTTGATAAAGTTTTAAAGTAAATAATATTCCTCCCGAAGTACTACTTGTTTTGTTCGTTATCTAGATTCGTTAGTACTTACTATGTATTGTCAATAGATGTACCTATTTATTTTTTCTAAAACATAAACTTTTTGAAAACGTTAAATAATCTCTATTGAAATAGAATTGGACTTTCCGTTTTCTAAAAAGTATAGAATTTAAATCGTTCGTTGAGCCTTCATTTGATAAAACATTCAAAGGGCGGCCCCACATTGTTCTCGGGTAAATAACGTAATAATGAAATTTCGTATATTCTTATCCAAACATAGCCTCGTATGAACATTGGCCATATAATAATAAAGGCCAATAAAGGGCAAACAGATTACGTAAAAACCAAATACCATATATAAAGTAAATAAATAAAGTACTAATAGAGGCATAACATTTAAATACTCACTTTCATTCTAAAGTTATAAAAAAAACAATTTGTAATTTTATTTCAAAAGCTTCATATTTGATTTAAGTTATAATTGAAGAGTAAGCCACGATTTAATAATAAGGCTTTCCATCTCAAAGATAGCTATCTAATTAAAGGCATTGAGTTTCCCCACTAATTATTCATGCTAAAAGTAGAGAAAGGAGAGTATTTACATTCCCTCCATCTCGTATAGAGATATAAAATCACGAAACTTAAAATACAAAATCATTAATTATGATTTTATGCCATTAATAATATCTTTGTTTACTTTCTTTCTATATTCTTATATTTATGTTTCACTTAGTACAAGACAAAAAAACATAAGTTGAATTGAATAGTTGATTCGATGCCCACTTGTGGAATTATAATATTTATTTAGATTTATATTATATTCATTCCTTCGCTCTGATATCGAGGCATGCGCAACGTTGAGTTTGGCCACGCATTGCCTCTGAAATTCGGCGGAGAGTGGAGAACTGAGTGTCTTAACACTCCCTCTGCCTACCTTGCTATGTGCGTGATACGGCGTGAACCTGGTTTATTTGAAGATGTTTTATTTTTACTTAGTACAAACAGTACCTAAAATAAATTCGTTATCGACGAATTATTTGTATTTTGTATGAGCATAGTGACCAAAATACTCGCAGTAGTGAGTTTCCATACCAACTGTGCAATTTAATTGTGACCGCAAATTAACTCAATTATCTCAAATCCAGGCAATTTGCGCGAGTTCACGTCAATTTTATTGAAATTATGAGAAAACGCTTGAAATTTTGTAACGATATTTAATTTTTTTTTATGGGACAAGGACAAGGCAAACGAGCGTTCGGGTCACCTGAAGATAAGTGATCAGCGCCGCCCACGAACCCGTGTAACACAAGTGGAGCTACAGGTGCGTTGCTGGCCTTTAAGGTGGAGATAGACGCGCTTTTAGAAGGTACCCATGTCATATCGACCTGGAAACACTGCCGCGGGTTGGCCATTGCATTGCACGCGCAACGGAATTGTGGAAGGAAATTCCTACGGAACCGCACAGTAGTGGAGTGCCATAAATCCAGGTGGTGTGGATGATACTTAAGTTTGTGACGTACTGTGCGGTTAGGAAATTCGGCGGCAGGTAACAAGTTAAACAATTCTTCAGAACACTCGCCATGATAAATGCGATAGAGAACGCGCAGCGAGGAGACGTCTCTATGCAAAGCCAAAGTGCCTTTCACACGTTTCTAACGGCTCTACGTTGTATGCGATCAAATGGGTCAAACTGATACTGCACCAGCCCAGAAATGAGAACATATCTGCTTAATGTCAGAAACTAGAACACATTAAGGTGTGGTATCGACAACCATGTGCAACGAAATACCGGTTTGGGTGACCGAACCCACCCCATTTCTTTTTAGCATGGAAAGTTCCAAAGTCCAAAGAGACCCCAAGAGATCCCCCACCTCCTCCCCTTGAAAATATGTCTAAATACGCTTCTAAATTGAGAAGAAGGCATGTTCACTAAGGTCGTGTACTTCGTGAATATGCCTGTATCTTAATTCCCATAATAATAATTAACATATAATATGCATCTAGATATTTTATTTTACTAGACAAAGCACATTTGGACATTTGTAAAGTAAATTTGGTTCTGCCATTCAGTATTTAATATATCGAAAATTAGGCTAAATGTAAACAACGGAGAGTATTGACAATAGATTTTCTCTGCCTATCTGCTATATTTGGGATACGGCGTAAAACTTAAATACAAACTATCGTTACACAATCAACATATTTGATTAATTTATAGAAGGAATTGTGTATTTACTATTATTATTTCTATAAATGATCATTAATTATTTAATCCTTTATTAATAATTAACTACTATAAAAAATATGTTTGAATATTATTTTATTAGAATAATTTAAGAACTTTAAAGAAAACCAGCCGAGGCAGAAATAACGTTTATAAATAACTTCTAAATACACTGAGCAATAGATATTTAAATAACTTTTATAAAAGAATCGCTAAATTGACACCAACTCCAAAAGTAATGGATTTAAAATAGGAAATAGGGATAGAAGTATCAATAATTTTCTTAATTGTTCTTTGTCTTTACTTTTACCCTACTTTTTATTTTTGTCTTTGCAGGTATATCTATAATTTAAAAGTCGTTAAAAATACAGAATAAATATTTAAAGTATTTTTTAAATGTAAGGCATACTTTATTTGTTTATTTTTATCATAAATTTTCGTGTCTTTTTTTTGTTTTGGTGCATTTAGAGAGAAAAACCAACTAATAGGGAGTAACTGTGGAGACAAAGATTTCTAAGTAGAGACTGAGCAAAATGTTGTTATTATGGATGCGATTACCATTAATTTAATCTTTCCGTAATCTGCTTAATAAGGTACTAAGTTGAGTTCCGTAACTCAACATCTTTAAATGAGTATAAAATATTATTATATCTAGATATTATTTCATCTAAACTTTTAACGAAATCCGTAAACAATATAAAATTTCCTAACAAACGTAAAAGAAACATTGCCCCTTAAAGATACGAATACATATATAAATAAATGCAATTGCTTCCATACTTTAGAAAAGGAGGATCTGTGTCTAGATCGTGATTCCCAGTGCTCAGGCCACTCACGGGATTAAGTGAGAGTATGTATCTATAAATATTCCACGATACATCCTATATATCTTGGGTCTACGATACCTAAAGGATTGTTTAAAGTAACATCTTGGCAATGTAAAATCAATTTTAAAAATTGAAACCAATTTAAACTTTAAGTTTGTGAATTGTGGGAAGAATTATACATTGACAAAAATGGCTAAATTTAGATAAATGAATTACGATTTTTTAGTAACACTTAATTTAATTAATTAAATAAAATATAAGAAATTAAATCTAACTTATATATTATTGTCCTCAATGTTAGAGGAAAAGTATGCGAATTTAAATCTCTATAAATCTAACTTAATCTAACTAAAACTACGACTTAATTACTCCACAATGGAATAATAAGTGAGAGAGAAAAAGAAATTCTTTTCCCACCGGCGCCGTTCACCTGATATGTCCCTTTGTCAGCGTTTTAGGCGCTCGGCCGTCTATCAGACGGACACATTATAATATAAAAAAATTGTTCCATCTGTGACACCGAGTGATATATAACAAATGTTTGTAAGTTTGTTGTTTTTATTAAATAAATAAGTAAACAAAGATCAGTCATTGCGCAGAGGCACAAGGTGTGATTGTAAACGCGACTGGTTGTAGGCTCAATCCCCATTCGAGGAAATAAAATATTTATTTAAATTTATATTTTATTTCTTCGCTCTAGTGTCGGTGCTCCGCCACTAACATAACTGTGCTGCTTCTAATCTAGCTTCGTCTATGCAGGATACACCGTGACACTATAAAGAAAATAAATATTCAAACAACCATCATATGCATTGGCCTAGATAATGAAATTACAAAAATAGCAATCTGCAATCAGATTAAGTTTCTGCAGAATATTTAACGAATTACCATGTACGAGTATCTCGATTCAATAAAAATATTGGAACAGTTGAATGTAGACGAGCATAAATCTTTAAAGCAATCGAAACTAAATTACTAGAGTTTACTTTAGCATAATGGGAAAAGGCTTCCCTTTGTCACGAAGTGTTGACTTAATTTGTTCGTTTGGACATCGAATGTAAAGAGATTACTATCGTATTTTTATTGAAGGGAATGTTGAATTGATTTTGGGTACTAATGTATTATATATACTATACTTTACTTTTGATAGATTTAGTTTTTTTTTTTTGCAAATTTTATCTAAAATGAGTAAATATTTATAGGCTTTACAGATTATAGAAAATACATGACTCGCCAAGTTCACTCAATTTGAGTAATTAGAATATATTAGTTATGAGTATATCCTCTTCTACAGTTTTTTAATTGGTGCAGCAGTGGAATTGTGTCAATCGGAGGCAGTTGCTTGTAGGCAACGGCCCTTATTGGAAGGAAGGTCGTATAAAGTATTGTTTTTAGGTAATATATATAACTTATTACAATTACGCAGAACCTCTGTCCGAGTATGAACATAATCTAAACATACAGGCGATATGTGCTTTTATTTTGTTTCTTTTTAAATGTTAACCGATTCCGATTTCTAACAATATGATGTATTATAATCAACTTAATCTTTATTTCCCAGCAATTATTATCTTATATATAAAAATATTATACAAAATTAAAAAATATTATAAAAATACTAAGTCAAACATAAAAAATGGAACCCGCTATAATTAATTTTCATCAAGTCAGTTTGCTCATGTTCCATTCTGTTAGCAATGGAAGCTACAAGTAATAACCATACGTCGACAGCGACAACATAATAATTAGACACCCCCGCTCTGAATAGTACTACTATACATCATTAAACTCATTTACGACCTCTTAATGAATATCATTGTACTGCACAGGGATATCGTACTTTGTGTTTTTTTTTTATTAAATAAACCCTACATTCTGTTAATTAAAACTCTTTTAAATTACCCGTTCTTGTAATGTAAATTAGTGTTATGGTATGAACAAGAAATGTTAACATTTTATTTATGTCTGTTATTTAATAACAATAAAATTTTGTATAAATTTTAAATATTTGACAAGTCACAGGGGCATAAAGATGTGACACGACAGGTTTTGGATTCGATTCCGATTTAAAGAAATGGAATATTTAAAATATTAATTTCTTTGGTCTGGTGTTCCTGAGATATATCGAGTAAGAACTCCTTCAAAATTGCTTTGTAATTTGGTAACTTTGTTGCCGTCTAGTTAAGTTCAACCTCAAGTACAGCAACTTACGAATCTAGGACGCTATACAAATAACACCCTATTTCATATCTTTAAGATATGTAATATAAAATATATTTATTATGTAAATAAAATATATAGAAGTAGATATTTTTTGTTCCACTTACATGTCTCCAAAAATTAAATCCTTATATTTTGTTGTCCGTCTATCTATATGTATGTCTGTCCATTTGAAATCTCAAGTTGAATTTAAAATCAAATATGCATGTGAACTATTCCTTCGAGCCGAGCCGAGACGAAAAAATACAAGCGTTTATGCATCGTTTTTGTTGTATGTTGTATTAAATCAAATAAGACATAATCAAAAACTATATGGTATAGATTCCCGTGAACCTATTATTATAAGACAAGCAAAAAATATAACTTTGATAAGATAAGTGGCATTTCTGATGGACAGACACACACACAGATAGATGAACAACAAAGTGATCCTACAAGCGTTCCGTTTATTTCTTTTGACGTACAGAAGTCTAAAAATACATTGATTACAACAAATAAACCTAAAATTCAATTTTTCTCAGACACTTTAGAAATGAAAATTCAACTTGAAACGTTACGCGTATAATTTGTGTTCACCAACACCCGGACCAACTTAGACAACTTGACTCGCTCGAGAAAGAAACTTCGTGGTAAGTTCATGACACGTGAGTGGTGAAACTGCTTACAACCCCCCACACCCCCCCCCCTGTCTGAGTAAAGCGCATAAAATAATTTGTGTATAAATTGCAGCTTCGCCCACAATTTCTTACTTTGTTTTATTGTACCGAAGTACTTGTTTACTTATGTATACTGTGTGAAGTGGCTATGTTATATTGTAAAACTAGTAAGTGCTATCGTCTTAAAAATTTATAGTTTTATATGTTACTAGCGGCCTACATGCAGCTTCGCCCGCTTAAATTTATTGTTATAACGTAACTATATTTTTACATAAATTGTAGCCTATATGCTATTCTCATACATCAGCTATATTCTTGTGTAATTTCATCCAAATCTGCCCAGCAGTATAAGCGTGAAAGTAGAACAAGCATTAATTCTTATAAGCACTCACATAATATTATTAAAATTCTACGTAATATAATGTTCTACGTAATATAATTCTATGTAATATAATTTTTCCCGAAGTTCCGAAATTTTTACACCCTTCATGATTACATATAGGCTTTTAGCGTGAAAATAACTCTTTTAATAAATAGACCTCGTGACGTCGTCGTCGTGCGATACAGTATGAAGCTATAGGTACGTAGTATCAAGGATCACTCCCTATTCCATATGTGTGAATTTCGGAAAAAGATCCAAGTGGAAAAGAAAAAAAATAGAGTTTAATTTATTTTTATTATTATTCTATATTTAGCACCAATAGTAAGGCATATACTTAAAATGAAATAAAAAATAGCTTCATACTATATCCTGCATGTAGCAGGATATAAAAATTAGTGTTAAAACACTCTATTCTCGAATTTCCGACCAATTTTCGAAACAAGTAGAGAGGTGAAACTCAAGGTTGTGCTTGTCTAGTTACCACGGACGAAATGAAGAAGTTCATTCCCGAATGAAAATCGACCTAATGCTCAAAAACTCAATTTCTATTTCTATTTTTCCTTTTTAGTATTACGTTTTAAAATTGTTAAATAATATTGTTTTATTGCTTATCACTGAACAATCCATATAACAACAATATTTACCAGAAATATAGACAAAACAAACAATATTAAACAACAATTTGCAATAACGATAAAATATGATAAAAGTTTCCATAACTTATTTGTAAGCAAAATTAAGTGGTCAACGAAAACAAGTTGCGAAATAATATTGCGGTGAAATGAGATTTGTTTCATTAGATTCTATACAAAAACTTTCCTCTCAAAAACACGTTCTAGCACGTTCTCAACAAACAAGATATATAAGCGGTCGAAAATTGCTTCTTTTTATTACTAGGGTAACAGGGATTCAGCGGGGTTTGTTTTTATTACGGAATCTTCGCGCTTGCGTCATTTAAATAATATATCGATAATCGCATTCTCGCTTTCCGTTATCAGACCGAGGTTTAAGGTATCTCGCTGTTTGTAATATCATAATACAAATTTTATGTAATGAAAAATAAATAAGAGTGTATAATTTTATTTGTATATTGATGATAATTATGAATGATCAACTGGCGCGTTCGGAACCAACACTAAACATTAAGGGAAGTTTGCCAAAATATAACATAAACTAAGTCCGTCACCGTTTTTGACATCGATGTGCACAAGAACACAGATAAACAGATACCGATTTAAAAAAACACCATCGTTTTGGTTTCTGTTACATTCATAAATGCCTCCAATAACATTTTTCAAACTACCCTTAATCTTTAGTGTTGGATCCGAATGTACCAGTTGATCATTCATATTTAGTGATCATTTTATTAAAATTAGTTCATAAAAATATGTCAATATTGGTACGAAGTGTTTTATTCAATTGGCTATTAGCTTTCAATAAAATTATTATCTTGAAAATGATATTGTCACAACACGACAGTATTTCAGATTAGTAAATAAATAACGGTGTAGTTCAAGCGGGCGAAGCCGCGAGCGAGTCGCTAGAATAAAACTGTAATAGTACATAAAGCAAATATTAACATTTACAAATGCTTATATTCTAATATTTCATCATAATTATTTATGAGAATACAATAAATTAGTGAGGCCGTCATGGCGCAACGGCACAATGGTGTGACTGGAAAGAGACGGTTGTAGGATCGATCCCCATTCGAGGTAGTGAAATATTTATGCTATTTCTTCGCTCTGGTGCCGAGGTAAAGCGCGGCGTTGAATTCTGCCACTCAACACTCAATGTCTCCAGAATTCGGCAGGAAGTGAAGGACGGAGTGTGTTAACACTAGGTTCCCTCTACCTACCCTGCTGAGTGCGGGCTACAGTGTGAAGCTAAATAAATAGATAAATTACAATATTTTTTCATTTATTCAAGTAAGAATAGTACAATTTTGGAGGATTAAATCTTTAGTTATAACTTATTGGAAGTTTGTAAAAAAGAATTTGTTAGTTCAGCGATATCCAGAGGCGTGTAGTCAGCGTATATGGGATTAGCGCCAAGCTCCCGGCGCATTGCCTCACTGTTTATGGTTATGACACTGCGCTCTGACAACTTAGAACGCCTACTTTATATGTGTTATTATTATATACGCTCTCGCTCACATTTATATTTTAGGGGATAAATTTAGGGTTATCTGTATATGATATAAAATATTGAGACCTTTCGTGGTATAACAGCAAGCGCAGTAGGTTTTTTAATTTTATCTCTCTGGTAACGAATCAAAATACGACGTTTAGTTCTGCCACTCAACATACAATGCCTTCAGAATTCAGCAGAAGGTGGGGAACGGAGTGTCTTAACACTGGGTTCCCTCTGCCTACCCTGCTGTGTGCGGGATACAGCGTGAAGCTAATTTATTTATCTATTTTTTTTAAATATATTAATTTCAGATGAATAACTTCACCTCATTTTAGGTTCAATTATCCTAGTTAAAGTTTTAGTATTTTTGTTCTTGTGTAAGCCATATCAGTTTTTTAAAAGAGAAGAAAGTGCTAGATAAACATGAATAAATATCCAGTTATTCTTTTACTACCATTTTTACTACCTTATAGCGTAGAAATAATCCTTCCCAGAAAATACAAAAACAAAAATAACATCTTAAATATAAGTTTATATAAAATAGAATACTCCATTCTATAAAGCACTTTCTATATTCATAAAGCAAAACATGATGAGGAAGATGTTGGATTTTCAACATTCCTTTTCTATTCTGTTCTTCATCCGTTAACTTGAGTGTTTGAATATATTTGCGTTATGAATGAATTTGCAGTTTTCTACCGTAACCCCGCCGAGCATGAGTGGAGGAAGATTTAAATCTACATTCATTTTAACTGTAAAGGTGAATGTTTTAATTTACTAAAGTTGTCAATTATTCTATATTATTTTTTCTGTCTCAAATCCTATGTTTAAATTTCCTTTGAGTATATAGATGTACTTATTTATATTCGGAGTTATTTGAGCTTAAATCAAAATATGTATTCTTATATAAATGTAAGTTACTTCACAAGTATATACATTTATTCATATTTCTGGGACCTTTAGCTAAATTTAATGATCAATGGGCACTTGTTTTAGGGAAATAAATAGTAAATAAGCCCAGCTATGTACATAAGAAACATCAATATATAATTATATATATATATATATATATAGATCCTGGACACACTGAATAATCTCATACAATTACATGTGACTTCCTTCCCTACCGAAGCCAGCAAGTATATAATGTAGCACTTAAATAATTCACGCTCGTGTGCCGAAACTAGGTTCGACGTAATTTGTGCGCCTGAAGGTGACTTTTGTACGGAATTAATGACGCGAAATCTAATGTTACCTAAATTCGGCATTTTCCTTTGGGAGGTGGTCCCAGAGTTGCCGGCGGCGATTAGGAAGTAAGGCGAAAGTTCCGTAAAGTCGTACATGTTATGAATATTCCATTAATTAACAAGTCGATATTACCGTAACTTCAAAAATTTGCTCGGTAATTAAATTTATTTCTTTGATTTTGTACGTCTACGAATTTTTTTTTTACCATTTACAATCAATTTTGTTATAATAAGCACATACTCGTATTGTTGTACGATATTTCGAGCTAAATGTGGAGTTTCATTTTATAATGTGAACGGTCTACCTGAACCAGTTACTTCTTACTGAATTTAAAAACAATATAGTTACTTTTTATCTTTCACTGTTTGTATGACATAAGATAAACTGTACATACATGTATTTTACTTGTATCTTACACACGTTTTTGGTAAAAAATAATGAGCTGAGGAATCTTTGTCTTTCAATGTGGAATAACAGTAAAAATTTTAAAAAATATGTGTCCTTATTCTGTGTCAATATATAAAATTTGTACTATGATATAACATTTCAACAAACCTCGGTCTGATACCGGAAAGCGAGAACCCGATTATCGATATATTATTTAAATGACGCAAGCGCGAAGATTCCGTAATAAAAACAAACTCCGCTGAATCCCTGTTACCCCCTAGTAATAAAAAGAAGCAATTTTCGACCGCTTATATATCTTGTTTGTTGAGAACGTGCTAGAACGTGTTTTTGAGAGGAAAGTTTTTGTATAGAATCTGATGATACAAATCTCATTTCACCGTTATATTATTTCGCAACTTGTTTTCGTTGACCACTTAATTTTGCTTACAAATAAGTTAGGGAAACTTTTATCGTTATTACGAAGTGTTGTCTAATATTGTTTGTTTTATCTATATTTCTGTTGAATAATGTTGTTAATTGGATTGTTCAGTGATAAGCAATAAAAAATATTGCTTAACAATTTTATAATGTTTTACTCGTGTTACTAAAAATTAAGGAATGGATTGAGTTTTTGAGAATAAGGTCGATTTTTACACGGGAATGAACATTAATGAATCTCAAAAATTTTGAGAAAGTGGGGAATCGAGTGATTTAACACTGGGTAGGAGACCTCGGTTGACCTTTGAAAACACAGTATCAAAGATACTGGAGGAAAGTTGAAAAAAAGTGTCGAGGACACGTAGACGAAGTGTAAGACCATCCATGATCAACTGTCGCGTGTGGAACCATGATTAACAATTAAGGGGACTTTGCCAAAATACCATACAAGTTAAGTCGGAAAAGTTCAGGTACCTTGGATCCGTTATGCACGAGTCTGGAGGCATCGATCACGATGTCTATAACCGGATAAGCGCTGCTTGGGCTAAATGGCGGGAGGTCACTAGAGTGGTCTACGATCGCAGGATACCGCCCAAACTAAGGGTCTGATATACAAGAGCATCATCCGACCGGTTATTTTTACGGCAGCGAATGTTGGCCAACACTATCTCGGCATACTCAGGAGCTTCGCGTCATGAAAATGAAGATGCTGAGGTGGATGTGCGGCGTAACGCGGTCTGACCGCATACGCAACACGTTCATTCGAGGTAATCTTAGAGTCAGTGACGTAGCGGATAAGCTCCAAGAACGTCGGCTGAGATGGTTTGTCCACGTTACGCGCCGGCCTAAGAACTGCGTCAGATGCAAGTGCCATGCTATGTCAGTCCCTGGAGTGAGACCTCTCGGACGCCCAAGAAAGTGCTGGTTGGATGTCGTGACGCAGGATATGAGAGCCAATGGTATAACTACCGAGGACGCTAATGACCGTGCAAAGTGGAGTAGGCTGTGCAGGATGGCAGACCCTGGCGATGGCCGGGTTTAATGCCAGGATGAAGAAGACAATACAAGCTAAGTCCGTCACGGTTTTTGACATTATCGTGCACAAGAACACAGACAAACACACAAAAATAAAAAAAATACATTTTTTTTGGTTTCTGGAACATTGATAACGACTGTTTTTGAAATGAAACCTTTAAAAATATTACCTAAATTACTCAGTATAAATAATATTTTTTTTTGGCAGAGGGAACCTAGTGTTAAGACACTCCGGTCCCTATTTATATAAATAGTTCACACACCATATTTAATGAGATATCAACAACACATGTCATATAAAGCTCATGTGAATGTAGATAATAAATTATATATTAGTAGTAGTCAGTACATTCAACAGACAATAACATATTATGCTAGAAAAATCTATCAATCAATGTGTCATAAAATACGAGTGGAATAATACGAAACACTCTTTCATTCCATTCAAATGTTTCGATTATAACAATTTATCTTGTTTCTTTGTAGTGTTATAGGAAATAATGTATACGAGTATATTGACGTCTGGTTTTCATGTAAGGTTTTTTAGGGTTCCGTACTTTAAAAGAAAAAAAAACGAAACTTTTATAGGATTTGTTGTCCGTTTGTCTGTATATCTGTCTGTCCTTCAAAATATTAAAAATAACGTGGAGGTATTGGACTAAATTTAAAATCAAAAATCCAGGTCCCTTGGCGCACAAAAAATAAAGCTTTAAAGTCAACGCAAAAAGAAATTGTATTGTGACTTGACTCGTGAGCAGCTAAATTTACAAATTGTGAAATTTTGCAAGACAGGAGAACTTTTAATGCAAAGAAATGGAAATATATCTATTTCTTTCAATCATAGAAAATATAACCAGTACAAACTTATATTTGTAGTTCACTTCATACAAAATAAATGCAAACGCCCACAAACTTAAGATTGTCAACTTTTATAAAACACATTCTTTTCGACCTACAATTATTAAATCGGGAAAAGGAAACAGAAATTAAAGACCTGTTACATACGAGTATTACAACCTGTATATATCTGTGTATATCGTGAGAGAGATACTTTAATATTTTAATAGAAGAGAAATTAGATTAATTTTTAATACTAACGCTACGCTTTTTAATTTGAAAATATTTCTTGTAATTGATTCGTTATATAACTAATATAAAATTTAATATCTTCCCTTCACAATTTTAACATTAATTTTAGGCACTTGCTGTTTCAATGAGGTATAATTGCCCTCCTAACGTTTAATAAGCGCGACCAACAAGAGTTTAATAAAAATATATTTTAAAAGCTAGATTAATCATATTCTAGCTTTAATTTTTTTTTAATTAAATTATTACGAACTTATCAAATTAGAGAGAGGAAGGACGTGATGTAGGAGCACAAGCGAGTGAATGTAAATGCGACAGATTTTGGATTCAATTCCCGCATACATAAAATTTTAATACTTTCATTATTTCGCTCTGGGAGGAAAAGAGCGACATTGAGTTATG